>VZTT01035780.1:50715-64647 GCA_013400855.1 Buphagus erythrorhynchus | reverse complement strand
GCCACCCTGCTTGGCATCCCTGCCCCCTGAATCCCTGCTCACCCATGGCATTGCTGAGGGGTTTTGGGTGTTTTTGGCATCTCTTGCTTGCAGTGGCGGGGGGGGTTCAGAGGATGTTTGAGGTGACCCAGCTGTGGGGCTGTGTTCTGGGGGTTGTGCAGGGATTTTGGGGGGCCCCTGCCAGCTCAGCCCTGTGTGGGGTTCGTTAGTCACTGTGTAAATGAGCATTGCTGTGACTCAGCCAGCGCTGCTGCGTGGGGAGCCCCAGCCACAGAGCAGCCCCCGGACCCCCGGCATGGACAGGCCTGGCAAGGGGGGTTCAGGCAGCTGCTGCTGGAATTTGGGGCCCCACCATTCCCCCTCGGGCCTGCCCAAAATCGGCGTGGTTTAGAGCAGGATTAGGGGAGCTGGTCTCCATGGAGACCGTGTGTGTCTCTGCACTGGTGCTGCTGGAGATGCTGGGGCCCCTCTGGGAAATGGGGACAAGGCTGGCACTGCCCACCCTGGGGGGGGCAGCGCTCCCCAATCCCTCCCTGATGGATGTGTGGGGATGTCCAGGACAGGATCCCACACCTGGCACAGCATCGGGGGTCCTGCATGCCAGGAGTCCCACAGACAGGTCTGGGGGTCCTGCAGTGCAAGGGGTTCTGTGCTACCCTGAGGTTCTGCAGTTTTGGGGGTCTCACTGGCAGCACTGGGGGTCCCACAGCACCAGGAGTGCCCCAGCCAGGACTGGGGTGGTCCCACAGTGCCAGGGATCCCATAGGGTTTGGCAGGCAGGGCTAAAAGTCCTGCAGCACCCGGGGGTCCCACAGCACCAGGGATCCCCCCAAGCAGCTCTGGGGGTCCCGCAGTGCCAGGGGTCCCACGACACCGGGGAGAGGGAGGGTCCCACAGCCCCAAGGGTGTCCCAGGCAGGTTTGGGACCCTCCCTCTCCCCGCTGGAGCCCGAGCAGCCACCCCGCTGCCATCTGCCTGCGCTGACCCACGGGCTCCCGCGCCGGCAAGCGCTGCTCGCTGCCGGAGATAATTGGCGGTGCCAATTAGCACGTTATTAACACCCCCCCTCCCCTCCTCCTCCTCCCCGTGCTTCGCACAGGGGCACGGCTCTGCCGGGCGTGCCCTCTCGCCAAACCCAGCTCGCCCCTCGCCCTGCCCAGCGAGCCGCGGGGGGGCAGCGCGGGGAGGTGGCACCGGTGACAAAACGAGGGGACAAGGAGAGGCTGCGGGAGGGTGGCGGGTGCCGGTGGCAGCCCCGCACGCGAGGCTCCCAGATGGGAAGCGAGCGGAGAAGGGCAGCGTGTTATTAAAATGTGTTGAGTTGTAATAATCCGAGGGGGTGGCATGGCCACGTGGGAGGGAGCTATTTTAGACACCAACGGGGCTGTGAGGGCACCCGAGAGGGGGGTGGGCTGGGGAGGAGACCCCCTCCCCTCCCCAATCCCACCCCCATTTTTATCTATCCAACAGGTTGTCTACTACACGGAGATGCACAAGATTTTTGGGGACCTGACGGCTCAGATCGACCGGCCCGGGCTGAGCGATGAGCAGCGGGAGAGGGAGAACGACGCCAAGCTCAGCGAGCTGCGGGCGCTCTCCATCGTGGCTGATGACTGAGGCCAGGCTGGGGAGGGGATGGGGATCCCCCCCTTCACCCCAGCTCCCATCCCAGGGATGGATTTGAGGGGCTGGAGCTGCTCCTGGCACCCCAGGGCTGCTCCTGCCAGCGTCTCTGGATCATCGTTGTCACTCCACGGATGAGTTTTGCCTTAAATTTTGGGGTGTGGAGGAGAAGGAAAGGGAGTGATCCCGCTCAGATCAAGATGGGGAGTGGGGTGTGCTGGATTTTCCCAGGTTCCAGCCTCTCTTGGCACCCCCAAAGGGTGAGACCCCCACTCCTCCTCATTTAGTGCCTTAGGTGCCCAGTGGCCCCCTCAGGGGAGGGTAAAATCACTCCAAAAACTCACTCAAATCCCTTTTTTTGAACACAGGGAGAAGGTGATGCTTCCCGTGGCGAGCATCCATCCTTCTTTTTCCCAGGAATTATACAAAGAGCCTGTGCCCCAGAGCTGGGGGTGCCCAGGGTGGGGACAAGTGGGGACATCCCTAAGGGAGACAACCCAAGCAGGGGAAAATTGGGGAGAACTGGGGGGGCTTCAGCCTCTCTTGGGTACGCGGGGAAGAAGCACAGGGACTCGGTCGCTTGTCCCCAATAAAGTTTTTGGCAGCGCAGCGCGGCCGGGGCCGTGCCGGTGCCACCGCCGGGGCCGTGTCGGTGTCGCTGTCACCGCCGGGCCGCTGTCGCCCTCTGCCGCCGCCCGGCCGCCACTGCAGGGGGGACTCTGGGGGTTTGGGGTGTCCCCTGAAAACGGAAAAATCCGGATTGAACACCCCCCCGTGGAAGGAAACGGGGTCAAAGCACGAGGAATAGAGTTTTCCGGGAAAATATAGAGAATTTAGGCCTGAGCTGGCGCCTTGAAGGATAAGGAAAGGCTGCCTGATGTCCTGGGGTAGGGGTTGGGAGCCCACCCTGGTGGGGTTCTGGTGGAGCTGACAAAGGTGCTGTCTCTGCCTTGGGGTGGCAGAGGGCTCCTGCTGCTCCAGGTGAGGGCACACAGCTCCAAACATCAGGGAAACCATCGCCACCTCTTCCTGCCAGGACCTGGATTTTGGCAAACCTGGGAACAGCGGTCAGGGGTGTGCTGGGAAGCCCAGCAGAACCCCTAAAACCAAACCTTCCCCTTCTCAGCTGGAGCAAAGAGGGTGGAGCAGAGCCCTGGGAATGCTGGTGGCATTCTGTGCAGGAGCACAGCAAGGTCCCCCTGAGAGCATCCCGTGCCAAGGCTCCTCCCCAGCTCCCAGCATGGAGAACTTCATCCCTCCCTCTCCCCTTGACTGTTCCTTCCCAACCACATCACATGCCAGGCCAGGTTTAAGCAAAATAAACCCAGTTGCCACGGTTACCCAGAGCAGGGATGCTAAATATACAGAATATAGATATTTATATATATATTTAACTGCCACGCACAGAGCCCGTGAGCTCAAGCAAGGGACACGCTCTCCCACGGGATCTGAGCCCTGCAGACCCCAGGGTGGGCAAAAATCCATGGCAGCCCTCCCATGGCCTGGAGGTGTTGATTCCTCCCCACCTGGGCTCACCTGAACCCACCTGGTGGCTTTTTCTGTGTCACTGTCACCCTGTGTGGCACAGCCAGGCCTCCCTGGCCACCTCGTCCCCAGCATCCCACCCCTCCTGCACGCAGGGTATCCACAAATTCCTGCCCTCCCAGCACTCGGGAGAGGGATTTCACCCATGGAAACTTAACCCAGGCCTTCCCAGGGATTCACTCTGCCTGCTCTCCCGCAGTGGTTGGGGAGGAGAATTCCATCTTTTGTAGTAAAAAGTGGATAATTACCGGGTTTGGCACCACCCACAAGATGCCAGCGTTAATAGGGAGAGCTGGCAGGAAGGGGAAGTTAACTCTACAACGTGGAGCGAGCTCAGCTCGGTGTCTGAGGCAGCCCTGGCTGAGGTTCATCAGCACTCAGACCTCCAGCAGCAGAGAGAAGATCCAAGAGGGTCCACGAGTGGCACTGGGGCCATCCCAGGATGGGGAACATTCCCTGCTGATGAGCAAATCTTCCTCCTTTTTCAGGAATTCCAGGTTAGCTCAGTGGTGGTACAGCAATCCTGACTGTCCCCATTCCTCCCCAAAGCCCCCGACCCCCTCAGGACAGGTTTAGCAGATGCCAGCCCACCCCCAATCCAGCACCACCAACCCCAAGGGTTTTCCTCACAAATGGGATGAATTAACCCCGTCCAGGCCTGCCGACATCAGCACACATCTGGATCCACACCTTGATTTTCCTTGTTGGATGCTCCGGAGCTTCCCCTTGCTCCAGGTGATCCAGGGGTGCTGGGGTGGGAGAGGCTCAGACCTCCCTCCTCCTCCTCCTCACCTGGGCCCTGAAAGGAGAATCCATCCCTTGGAGCAGCCTCAGCATCTTTGGGATCAGCCACTGGCATTCAGCCGGGGTCCCCCAGGTGAGGGGGGAGGTGGAGGTGGCAGAGGGGCAGCAGGGGAGGGGGTGCCCAGATTCCCAGCCGTGTCCTGTCCCCACCTTCCCGAGTCCCTCCCCATTGCTCCTCACCCCCGGGGGGGCTCAGGAGAGCAGGGGGGGGGCGATGGGAAGGGTTTGATGCTGGAAAGGGGGGGACAAGGATAAGACACACAACCCCCCCAGGTGTGTTCCAAAAACCCTTCAGCACCCCCTGATCAGGCTGTGACCCAGCCGGGGGGCACTGCCGGGGACCCCCAGCACGGATCCAGCCCCTGCCACGAGGATGAGCACTCACGTTTCCCGGGAAGGAGCGCTGGGATGGATGCAGGACAATGGGATGGATCCAGGACGCTGCAGCTCCGAGGATGCCCCAGGGGCGTGCGGGTGGGAGCGGTACCGGGAGGGCTGCGGGATTCACCGCTGGGAAGGAAGGAAAAAACCCCAAGTGACGGTAGGGAATGAGCAGGAAAGGGGAGAAAGGGAGGGAAAAGTGGATACCTGATGGGAGAGCTCCTGGCCGGGGCTTGGGGCAGCATCTTCCTCACCGGCCCGTCCCGCGCCGAGCTGGCGACACCGTGAGAGGCTCCGGCAGCGCCAAAACAGCATCGACCCCTCCTCACCCTCCTCCTGTACCCCCCAAACGGGGGGGACCCCTTGAGAAAGCCGTGATGCTCCCGAGAGCATCATCACCCCCTCCCCACCAACCCACCCGCGGAGCAGCTTGAGGGGCCCGGGGGGCTCAGGGGGGAGATTTTGGGGGATGGAGAAGCTTTACCCCAACCCCGAGACAGCGGGACCCCTCCGGGGCTGAGCGGAGAGGGGACGCAGGGGAGGGGGCGCGGGAGGAGCGGCAGCCGCTGGAACCGTCCGTGGGACCGGGCCCGGTGGGACAAAAGGGGCGGAAAAGCCGTCGGAAGTGATGCGGCAGTGACGCGTCCTCGCGTGACGTCACGCTGGGTTTATGGGTGTGACGTCACGGCGCGATAGCAAGCACCTTAAGAGCCGCCTTTTTGTCGGTGAAGATTTTATTGGAAGAAAAAAAATAAAAAGGTGAAGGGGGTGCGCCGGGCCGGGGGCCGGCCCCGGGCGAGCGTGACGTCATAAGGTGAGGTGTGACGCAGTTCCTCCATCCAGGTGTGGTGGTGGGAGCGGGACCCGCCCCGTCCTACCTGCACCGGCCGCCCCGCAGGGAGCGGCGGGTCAGGCGAGTGAGCAGCACCTTCACCCGGCCCCAGTGCGAGCGCCCGTCCTGCCGGGAGGGAGAGCTGGGGGTCAGCGGGGGGGACCCCCGGGACCCCCCCCCGCCACACCCTGACACCCCCCGGCCGCACCTTGTCCGGTGCCGGGACCCCCGCCCCGTCCTCGGAGGGGTCCAGCAGGCTGGGGGAGCTGACCGAGTGTCCCCAAATCCTCCGGCACGGCCCGGGCTCAGCTGCAGAGTTGGGGAACAAAGCTGAGGGCCTGGGGGGCATCGTCCTGCCCCCCTCACCTGGCGCCAGGTCTCGCCACCCCACTCACCTGGCACCACGTGCCATCATTCCCGAATCCCACTCTGCTCACCTGGCACCGGTCCTGCCATTCCCGCATCCCCCAATNGAGGGCCTGGGGGGCATCGTCCTGCCCCCCTCACCTGGCGCCAGGTCTCGCCACCCCACTCACCTGGCACCACGTGCCATCATTCCCGAATCCCACCCCGCTCACCTGGTGCTTGGCTGTCCGAGCAGGAGCGCGGCCGGAACCTCTCGCCCCTCCACGTGCCCAAATCCTGCCTCGGAGGCTGCCGGGAGGGCTGGGGGTGAGGAAAGGACAGGCAGGGTGTGAGCTGGAACCCCCACACCCCCTCCCCATGCATCCCCCTCCTCCTGGCCCTCACCAGGGTGGCCGGGCGGGCACACCGGGCTCCGGCCGCCTGCTGCCGGAGGGCTCGGTTGTCCTGCTGCAGCCGCGCCAGGCGCTCCAGCATCTGGCACACGTGCTCCAGGTAACGCAGCCCTTGCCCCGACACCGCAGCCTCGGGCACAGCCCGGGGGTCCCGAGGGCTACCGGGCGACCGAGCCCCCCCAGCCGGAGCCGCCGCCGCAGCCCCCTCGGGCTCCTCGGGCTCCCGCGGTGGCTCTGCCAGGTCGGCGGTGCTGGCGCTGCGCCGGCTGAGCTGTCGCGGGCAGCGCTGCCTCCTGCTCCGCTGCGCTGCCTGCAGCAGCCTCCTGCTGCCCGAGCGGCTCCGGGGTGTCCGGGGGGGCTCCTCTCCTCCGGGGGGCTTCTCCGCCGCGAAACCATCGAGGGAGAAACTGCTCTCGGAGCCCAGCGGGGTGGAGGGCGAGTGCTCGTTGCTGGCCATCTCCACGCCGGAATCCTCGGATTCGGACTTGAGCAATCTCCCGCCGGCCGGGGGGCTGCTGGGGGGCTGCGGTGGGGTCGGGGAGGCCCCCCGGGTGTTCATTCCCCGCGGGGGCTGCCGCGGGCTCTCCTGCAGCCGGCGGTAGACGCTGGCGGAGGTGCGCACGATGCAGCTCTCGGCCGACTCCCAGGGACCATCTGCGGGGAGAAGGAGGACGTGTGGGCTCAGCCCGGGGGTCCCCGGGCAGAAAACTGTGTGCCCACCACCCCTCCAAGCTTCCTTGTGCCCCCTACAGCAGCTCCAGCCGTGCCCCCTGCCCAGGCACCTCATTCCAGAGGGTCCCTGCAGCAGGGAATGCGCTCCTACAACCCCAGCGTGTTGTCGCTGCTCCCCAAAAAACACGGCCCTGGCCTCCCCCATCCTCCTCCTCCCTCCAGACTGCGCTGCTGAGCTGCTGGGGGGGCACCCACGGCTCCCACCCTGACCTGGGCAGGGCTTTTGAGACGGGTTCTTCCTGTATCCCGCTCCAGCTCGGTGCCGGCAGCCCAGGACGCAGCATGGCCATCCCGGGTCTGGGATGGCCCCAGGGCTACCAGCTACTCGCACTTGTCCCCATAGGATGGGTGGCACCGCCAGCCGGGAAGTGCCCCCCGCCACCCCGCAGCTCCAGGTGGGATGGTGGCGCATCCATGGGAAGGTCTCCGCATTCCCTGCCCGACACTCGCTCCCGCCCCAGCCAGGCCGCGGCGAGGGGCTCAGGGAGGTGGGAGCGGAGCTTCGGCACCTCCTGCGGGCTGCCCACCCCCCAAAAATCCCGCTCGAGGGCTGACACCCCCCTCCAACGCACTCACAGCAGCTGAACCTCCTCTTCCAGACGGCGCGGGAGCCACCCCACATCGCCGAGAGCCAGAGCCGAGTGCCGGGCGCGCGTCCCGGCGCTCCCTTTTATAGCCCAGCCGGCGACGGGCCCTGTATCCAGAGGCACCTCATTACAGGACCGGTTCCCAACTGGTTCCTCGCAGGATTTGGGATCGGCGATACTGGCTGGGCCAGTGGTTAAGGACTCCCTTCCCACCCCAGCTGGGGAGGTGAGAGGGTTGTTTGGGCGCCGGCAGGCAGCCAGGTGCCGGCTGCATCCCACCGAATTCCAGAAAACTCACTCAGGACTCCAGCGTGGGCTGAATTCACCGGTCGGGGGGTCCCAGTTCTCCCAAATTTCTGCCTCTCCTGCGGCCACACCACTCACCGTGCATCCCTCGGGGGCTGGAGGGGCCGAGGGGAGCCGGAAAGTGACGGCCAGCCCCGGGACAATCCGGCCGTTCAGTGCGATTGAATCTCAGCCACGCCAGGACGCAGCTCGCCCGCCCCAGCAGGATTGAATCCCAGGAATTCCGGGGGGCAGCCCCTTCGCCGCAGCTCCGTGCCCGCTGCCAGCATCCCAAATCCCACACGCCGCAATTCCACAGGCTCCAGGACCCCACGTGCCAAGGGGCTGCTCCCCGCTGCCCACCACGGGGGTGTCACCAGAGCCCCACCGGCGTGGGGGGCACAGGGAGGGCGAGAAGGGGCGTGGGGGGTCCCCATCAGCTCCTCCTGGGGGTCCCCCCCGCGCTGGCAGCTCCAGCTCAGCCCCCCGTACCTCCCACGTGTTGCTGCAGGAGGGGGTCCCGGGCACACACGGAGATGAACCCTGGGTTTTGGGGACCCCCACGCCGCATTTGGGGACGGGCACCGGCCCGTCAGCCCAATGTGGGAAGGGAAAGCTGAATTCCCAGCCTGGACCCCTCCCAGCGGGGAGAGGGACAAAAACCAGGGGTCCAGGGACCCTCTTGAGCACAAATTGGGGGTTCCAGGGAACCCCCAGTTTCCTTCTCAAGCACAGACAACACAAACTGGGGTTCCAAGGACCCCAGGTTCCCTCTCCAGCACAGATACCTCAAACCAGATCCCTAAGGATCTGGCCTGCGTGAGCCTCGCAGGCTGGAGACCCAGAGGGAACCCCCAGTCCAGGCCAGACGCGGGGGGGTCCCCCGTAGCCCCGGGGGCCACCGACTCACCGAGGTCACCACGGAGCGGCCGCAGCGTGAAGGCTCCGCGGCGGCGCAGCATCCTCGGGATGTGTCGGTAAAACCGGGAACGGGGTACGGGGAGCTGGGAACCGGGCAGGGAGCACCGAGAACCGGGCAGGGAGCACAGGGGCTGCTCTCCGCTGCTTTATGGGGCAGGGCTGGGGGGCGGCACAGCCCCGAGGCGGGGCGGGGATGGGGGGGCCGCCCCCTGCCTTGGCCCCCAGCCCCAGCCGTGTTATCCCAGGAGGGCTCAAAGCCTTTTGCTCCTCTTTTTCCCGTGTGTAGAGGGCGGGACCATCATCATCCTCCTCCCTGCCTGGGTGTCACAGAGCCGTGGAATGGTTGGAGTGGGAAGGGACCTTAAGGACAATCCAGTGCCACCCCCTGCCAGGAGCAGGGACACTTTCCCCTGTCCCAGGTTGCTCCCAGCCCCGTCCAACCTGGCCTTGGGCACTTCAGGGATCCAGGGGCAGCCCCAGCTGCTCTGGAAGGATTCATTGGGAAATTCGATGGTGAGAGCTCCACGACGGAGCCCGGGGCGCACGGGGGGCTGTGGCGCACCCCAAACAAACCCCGGTGAGACCCCAGGCAGGAAGGGCTGGGGGGGTCCTGGCTGTCCGTGCTGCAGAGGGACAGGGGAAGGGACAGGTCCCTCCCAAACCGCTGATAACAGCACATCCCAGATAAGAGCAAACCCCAGATAACAGCAAAGCCATCTCCGTGCACGCGGGCACGGAGGGCGGGGAGCGGCGATAAGAGCACCTGGAGCAGGACAAAGGCCTCGGCCAACAGCCCCCAATAAACCCGGACAGCTCCCAGGGACGCCGGGGCAGGGAGGGGCCATCCAGCCCTGCGGGCAGCCCTGACCTTCCCGGGAGCAGGACAAAGAGCGGCACCGCAGCTCCGGACCCCTGCCAAGCCCCGGACCCCCACCCCGAGCGCAGGCAAGAGGGGTCTGGGGGTCCCTGTCTGCACCCTGGGCTTGGGGTAAAACCGCCCCCTTCCCCCTGCCCTGGGGTCCCGGCACAGAGCAGACAAGGCAGTGGAGCCAATATAAATTATATTTATAGAGAATCTGGTTTAATTCCTCGGAGAAGCGCTTTGCAGTCAGTGCACAAGCGGTGCCAGCCCCCGCTCCTGTACCCAAGTGCTCAAGTGACACGCCCATCCCCCCCCAGCGTCCCCTCGGTGTCCCCCAGGCTGAGAACTCACCCAGCTCATCACACACACCCACAAAGGGGTGAAGATGGGCATCGCATCCCCCCCAGATCCCATCCAACCCCAGCCTGGCAGTGCCCTCAGCCCCCTGCCCCAGCCCTACCGCAGTGGGGTGGGACAGCCCTGGGGTCACGGGGGATGCTGGCGGTGACCCCATCCCACGGTGCCGGTGGCCGGGGCTCAGGAGCGGGGGGACACAGGGACGGGCCCGCCCGGGGGTCCCTGGTAGCGCAGGCGGGCGTGTTTCTCGCAGAACAGCTCGTCCCCCACCCAGAAGTGGCCGCGCATCTTGAGGCTGAGGCCGCAGTCGGCGCAGGTGTAGCAGGACGGGTGCCGGTAGCGACCGTCCTGGATCCGCACCGCCTGTGTCCTGGGGGTGTGGGGACAACCAGGGGGTCAGCCCAGCCACTCTGTGTGTCCCCAGGGTCCCCTCCCACCCAGGGTCAGCCCAATTGTGGTCCTGGAGCGATGGATCCTGCCCTGGGACCACCCCGGTCCCACTCACACCCCAGGACCGCCCCCCATTTTCTCCCTGAGGGAGCAATGGCAAGAAAGGATCCTGCCCCGGGATCCCCGGGGCCGCAGCCCCATTCCCACCCCACAATCAGCCCCATTTGAACCCCGCCGGGAGTGACAGCAGGGACCGATCCTGCCCCAGCCGCGCCCAGGATCAGCCGCGTTTTATCCCAGCCGGGAGCAACGTCGGGGACAGATCCTGCCCCGGGCCACCCCCACCGCTGAGAGCAGCCCCTTTTTGGCTTTGCCAAGAGGGATAACAGGGACAGACCCAGCGCCGGGACCCCCCCAGGCCCCCAGCCCCACTCACGCGATGCTGCTCCCGCACTTCTCACAGACGTGCAGCTTCTGCACCCCGGCCACGGGCTTGCGGGCACCGGCCGAGAGCCGGCTGGGGAAGGGGGCTCCTGTGGGGACACAAGGCCATCAGGGTCCTGCCACCCACGTGCCACACCTCCCTCCGTGCCCCCCTCACCTCCTTCCTCATCCTCCAGAGCCTCCTGGAGCAGGCGGAAGGTGCTGGATTGCCGCGGGGCCGCCCGCAGCTCCCGGTTCTCCTGTAGCATCTTGTAAACCTCCGAGTCCTCCTCCAAGCGCCTCATGGCCGGCTCCGAGCCCTGGCTGTGGGGCACAGCCCGAGGGGAGGTTTTGGGGGGGAGTTCCCAGCACCCGGATTCCAGGATCCACCCGGCTGCACCCCACTGCCCGTCCGCCACCTGCTCCCTCCACCCCGGGAGCTGCCCCAGCCTGCCCGGCCCTCCCACGGCCCCACCTGCCTACAGGTGAGTTAACCCTTTCCACGGGCTCCCTCAGCACCCACGGGTGACAAACCGGCGTGGGGACACGCGGCTGGGGGCTTCCCTGCCGCGGTGTCCCCCCTACACAGCCCCCAGCCCGCTCCGTACCTGTGGCAGGTGTTGGGAGAGGGGGAGGAGAGGCGCCTCTCCCCGAGGGTTTCCCAGGGGTTTTGGGGGGCTCCGAGCTCCGCTGGGGGTGGGCAGGGGGGTGGAGGCAGGATGGGTCCCTGGGAGCTGTTCTGGCGGCTCAGGCGTCCTCGCTCCTGGCAGGGGAGCAGTGATGGATGTCCTGGGGGGGGGCCGGGCTGGGGCGCTACAGCAGCCCCCCAAAATGGTCTGAGAGTGCCCACAGACCACCCCAAAGACACCGGGACCAGGCCCAGGGGCTTTCCCCAAGCCCAGGTCTCCACAGGGATGCTCCATGGGGCAGCTTCTTCTGCTTCCCACCCAGGCTGGGGTCAGTGGCAGCACTCCCACCCCAAAACCCAGCGCCTGCGCCCGTCCCCTCCCCTCCATCTGCTCCTGCTTAGCGGCCCCGGCGAGGCCGGGGAGCGGAACCCTGGATAAGTGGAAGCCGATGTTCCCGGGAGCAGCTGCCACGCAGATGGGAATGAATTCCAGCGGGACCCCGGCATGGGCACAGGGACCCCCAGCCTGGACAGGGAGAGGGGCAGCGCTGAGGCTCTGTGGGGTCATGAGGGATGAGCTAAAATTAGGCACGGGAGGAGCCGGGCCTTGGCCTCATCCCTGCCGGCATCAGCGCCAGCCCTGGGATGCGAGGAGGAGTGGGATGGATCCAAGGGCAGCCATCCCCTCAGCACCCCCGTGGGCACAGGGGCTGGGGTGGGGGGCTTCGGGCACGGCTTCCTCATGTCCCCAACACTGTGGTGGGGGTGTCCGAAGTGGGAGGGACCCTCCGGGGTGGGGATGGACTCTCTGGGACAGGGAGGGACCCTTCGGAGCCGGCACCAAAGCAAACAAGGAGCTGGGGAGGAAGGAGGGAGCGGGCGGCCGGAGGAGCCAAGGGGCGGCCGGGGCTGCGGCCAAAGGCAGCTGGGAAGGGCCGCGCTCGGGGCCGCGGCGCTTCCCAATTTGGGCTTGAAAAACAAGAAAAAGAGAAAGCAGGGAGGGAGGAAAGGAGGGAGACGCCAAGCCCGGAGCCAGCGGCTGCCCGCAGGGAGGGATGGGGAGGCCGCGGGCATCCTGGCACTGAGCTCGGGGGTGGAGGAGGCATCCAGCCCCCGGGCATCCCGATCCCACTCCCGGCGCATCCCGATCCCACTCCCGGCGCATCCCGATCCCACTCCCCCTCCGAGGCCGGGGCAGTGCCGGGGGTGCGCCGGGCCCTGGGTCCCTGCCCGGCCAACACCCCAGTGCCCCGGGCTGGCGGGAGCGGGGCTGGGCCTTCCCAAACTGGTTTGGCCTCCCCAGGCTGGCGCCGCTGCCAAGAGGAGCAAAACATCCCTGGGCAGGTGCGGCGGTGCCCGCGGGGCCGGGGGTGCTGCCAGCGCGGCGGGGAGGGGACAGCGGCGGCACCCACCCGGCAGGGGACCCTGAGGGACAGCAGAGCTGGGCTGGGCAGTGACGTGGCCGTGGGGGTGCAGAGGGAGTGGTTGGGGGGCTCAGAGTGGGGTAGTTTTGGGGTTCAAGGGAGGGGAAGGTTTAGCATTGAAAAGAGGATGGTTTGGTGGTTCAAAGCGGGGGGGTTTAAAATGTGGATGATTTGGGGGTTCAGAGGGGGATGGTTTGCGGGTTCAAAAGGTTTTGAACGTTTTGAACGGGGCACGGATGCTCCCCCAGCATCTCTGCCTGCCCCCTGCAGCCCCCCAGCTCACCTGGCGGAGGCCGGGACAGGTGAACTCCTGCTCCAAGGGTTGTGAGCTGAGGGAGAGAACGGAGACATCAGGGGGGTCCCTGGCCCTCCCCAGACCCCTCCCCACCCCCCAGCCCCACACACAGCCCGGTGCAGCCTTACCTGGCACTGCCAGGTGGGTGGGTGAGGGATGCCAGGCTGGGGTCGAGGGTTCTCAGGGCACCTTGGCTCTCACTCCGCATCCGCAGCGTGTCCTGGGGAGGGGAGGGTGACAGTGACACCAGCAGCTGCCACCAGCCCTGGCTGGGGGACTGGAGTGTGCGGGGGCTGCCCAGGGCTCACCTGGAAGTGCGTGGCCAACCTCTCTGGCGAGGTGTCCCCGTTGGTGTGGCTGGGAGGTGGCACCGGGGACCTGGAGTCAAGGGAGAGCAGCAGAGTTTGGGATCTTCCCCAGGAGCACAAAACCCCTGTGACGCTTTTCCTGCAGCCCCCGGGAGCAGCTGCGTCCCCAACTGGGACCAGTTGGCCAGGTAACGGCTGCCAGCGCTGCCTGGCCTCGTTAGCACCCGGTTCCTTAATTAGAGAGCCGGGACAGGTTCCCGCGGGGATGGCACCGCCCCAGGAGTCACCGGCGGGGGGGAACAAGTGACACACGCGTGGTTGGGGACCCCAGCCCGCACACAGACACCGCTGGCACCCAGGGCCAGGGGTCCGGGCTGCCCCCCGCACTCACCTCTCCACCTCCAGCCGGAGCTGCCCGGGGCTCTGCTTGATCTTGTTCTGCGCCTCCACGTTGAGCATCTCAGCCGTGCTCTCCCCATTGATGGCGACAATGACATCCCCCGCCCGGAGGTCACCCGTGGCCGCCTTCCCGTGCTCTACCACCTCCATGGAGAAGGGGACATGGTGACCCCCCCACCCCGTGCAGTGCAGCACCCCCGTGCAGCCTCAAGCCCCGAACCCCACCCTGCTGGGATGCTCCCACCCCACTGGGATCTCCGGGGCCTTGACAGAACAGTACCAGACCCTCTGCCAGGAGGGGACCACGGCCTTGGAAACAACACCCGGAAATTTGGCACAGCCCAGCCCAGCCCGGGGGCCACAGGAGCCCCCCCCCCC
>VZTT01035780.1:35544-48567 GCA_013400855.1 Buphagus erythrorhynchus | reverse complement strand
GCGGGCACGGCTCCCCCTCGGACGAGGCGCACGGCTGGGCCCGCCCCGGCACCGAGCGGGACCGCCCGTGGGCGTGGGGGGATCCCCGCGGCCCCACGCAGCGTCCTGCCCCCGCTCCCCGCCCCACGGCTCCCGGTGGGACGTGTCCCGGGAGCGGCTCCTCCCCAGTCCCGGCACTCTCAGAGTCGGGTTTGAGCTGAGCTTTAATGATGGAAAAGAAGCGAAGGCGACTCCCGGACACGGACCCACATCGCGGGTCACGGCCGTCATGGTCAGGCCCGGCACCGGCCAGACCCCCCGGGCGACCCCCGGGGTGGTGGCAGCGGGCAGCGGGGAGGAGGGGGCGGGTTAAGGCACTGGGCTGGGGGGGACACCCCGAGCTGGGGGGATTTGTCCCTGTTAGAGGCAGCCCCATAGGGGCGGGAGGGAGCTGGAGGCACTTCATCCCCGTGGGGGGACACGGAGGGGACACAGAGTGGCCCAGGCGGGACAGGGAGAAGCCCCCAGCCCCACTCCTCCCCCCATGGCCGCGGGTCACACCGGCGCCACGTAATTCCCGGGGAAAGTGCCGAATTTCTGCGTCCTCCTGGATACTCCTGTGGGGATAAAGACGCGGAGAGGCGGTCAGGGGTGAGGGTGGCACCTTGTCCTCATCCCTGTCCCCAAGCTGGTGGCCACGCACCCACGAACCAGCCATCGTCGCACTGCTGCATGACATCCACCCTGTCCCCTTCCAGCAGCTCCAGCTCGTCGGCGTTTTGGGGCCGGTACTGGTAGAGAGCCCGGTACCTGCGAGACAAAGCATGGGCAGATCCCACCCCCCCTCGTGTCCCCCCTCGTGGGGACACCGCGCCCTGGGGACACTCCTGGCCCTGCTTACGGAGTCCATCGGATTTCGGAGCCGTTGTAGGACGGGGCGGGCTCGGGGCGGGCACCGGTTTGTGCCCCCGGGGTGGCGCGCTGTGGGGGGACAGGGTGAGTTCAGGGCAGCACCCACAGCCCCAGCGGTGCCGGGGCACGATGCCAGGGTTGGAGGGGCCACGATGCCAGGGCGGGGACCACTCACCTGCTCGGGGGTCCAGGCGGGACGCCGGAGCTCCTGGGGGTGGGCGGCCGCAGGGTTTGTGGGGCTGGCAGAGGCCACCAAGGGGCTGGGGGTGCCGTGGAGCAGTTTTGGGGAGGGGGGGAAGGTGGTGCCGCTGTGGAGGGGAGAGGACGGGCGCCCTCCCGCCACCCCGGGACCCCGCCTGGCTTCCCGGGGGGAGCCGGTGGGAGCCTGGGGGGTCCGGGGACCGGGCGAGCGCTGCAGGGACGGGGATCCGGCCACGAGCCGGGGGCTGGCGGGGGCAGGAGAGGAGGAAATGTCCTCGGCCGTGGCTTTGACCCGCGGCTCCTTCAACACCTGGACGTAGGTGGCGGGGAAGATGCCCTGGCGGCTGGTGCCCGAGATCCGCCCCTCGTACCAGTTCTCGTTCACTCGCCGCACCAGGCAGATCCGCTCGCCCTGCCGCGGGAGGAGAGGAAGGGTCGGCACGGAGCGGCACGGGATGGGCACGGAATGGGCACGGAATGGCACAGAATGGGCACGGAATGGGCACGGAATGGCACGGAATGGGCACAGAATGGCACATGACGGAGCGGCGGTACCTTGCGAAAGGAGAGCTCCACGTGCAGATCCCCTCTGAAGTTGTAGAGCGCCAGCGCCTCACCGTATTCCAGCACCTGGAGCGTGGGAGCCTTGATGGGCTTGGGCACCTCCGTGGGCGGCAGGATCTGGGTGGGACACGCAGGTGAGGGGCAGCGCCAGGACCCCCTGTCCCCGCTGTCCCCTCGTGCCCCGGGCTCACCTCCACGTAGTTGGAGGGGAAGATGCCCACGCGGCCGTGGTGCTCCCCCTCCAGCCAGTTCCTGTCCACCTCCTTGTGGATGTAGACGATGTCCCCCTTCTGCAGAGTCAGCTCCCTGCAAGGGACACTGTCACACGGGCACAGACCTGTCCCCAGCCCGGCTGGCAGGGCCACCCCACGTGCCAGGGCTCCCCCAGTCCCCATCCATCACCCGAGGGGCACAGTGGGACCCCAGGAGTGACCCCGGTGCTTACTTGGGAGACTCAGCCTGGAAGTTGAACTTGAGGCGAGCAGCTTTCATCTAGGGAGGGAGAGGGGAGCTTACAGGGAGAGTAAACCCCCCCTGAGCCCCCCAAGCCCTGCCATGGGGCACCCCCAGTCCCAGCCATCCCAAATCCCACATCCCACATGGGATGGGACCATCCCAGCCTCACCTTCTTCTCCTCCTTCTTGACGGCCTCCACGGGGTCCCCCAGGTCTGACAAGCTGGGGAGGGTCCCTGGCCTGAGGGTGTCTGCAAAGAGCGAGGTGCCACCAGCCAGGGTGCTTGGGGGTGCCCCATGGCAGGGCTTGGGGGGCTCAGGGGGGTTAAAGGGGGGCTCACCTCTGCCGGGGGCTGCGTGGCTCCAGTCACTGGCCAGCCCCAGGATCCCACGCTCCATGCTGGGGGTGGCAGGTGAGCGGTGGGTGACAGGGGAGCTCCACAGCCGGTGGGGTGACAGGGGGCTCCTGTGAGGTGACAGTGGCTCAGGGCAGGGGGTGGCAGGTTGTCCAGCCCTGCTGCTATGAGCCCTCCCTGCTCTGACCCTGCTGCTCTTGGAAGGGGCAGGACCCCTGCGTCCCACAGACCAGGACATCGGGGTCCTGTGAATTGCAGGGACCAGGACATCAGGGACCCTCAGGACTCCTGTGTCGCATGGACCAGCACCCCTGGATTCCACAGACCAGGGTCCTGCAGGACCAGGATCCTTGAATTCCATGAACCGGGATATCAGGGTCCCCTAGAACCAGGACGCCGGGATCCCACGGACCAGAACACTGGGTACCCCAATGTGAGGACGCTGGGGTCCCCCAGAACCGGGACCCCCGGGATTTGCTCTCTTCACCCCTCCAGGGTCTCATCCAGAGGCAGCCAAGCGGGACAAGTCCAAAGTTTTCCGGCAGCGCGGCCCCGCTGCCGCCGAGCAGGAAGCACGGAGCAGGGGAGGGCGGGCTGGCTAATGAATAAGCCCGCTCCGGGGGGCACTTAAAGAGCCCAAATGCGCCCCCCAAGCCGGAGGAGGGGTTGGGAAGGGGGGGATCACCCCCCCTGTGCGCCCCTGGGGGTTACGTTCGGTCCTACAAGAGGAGGCGCTTGTTTGTTTGCTTTCCTCTCGCTGCCGGGGCACAGAGGGGTCTGTAGGGACACCCTGGGGTCCCCACCCCATCCCGGGGTCCCCACCCCATCCCGGGGTGCTCCGGCACCCTCCGGCACAGCTGTCGCCTCGCTGTGCCCGTGGGGACACGGGGACACAGCGGTGGGAATCCAAGCGCCGTCACCTCCCCTGGGACGGAGCCAAACGCCGGGACACGGTGTCCCTGCTCTAGGGACGGGGGAAAGGGTCAGCCCCGCTCCGGCCTGTCACACCCACCGGGCAGCCGGCCCGGCGCCGGCTCCCACCCGTGCCGGGGTGTGGGGGGACCGAGGGGGCCAGCGCTGCCACGGGGGGGTCCGTGGGGATCCCGCGGGGGATGCTTGGGGACCCCCAGCCCGCGGGACGCTGCAGGGACAACCCTCCCGCCACCCCCAGAGCTGGGTCCTGTCCCTCGCCCCCAGTGGGGTCTGGACAGGGGGATTTGGGGGTGCGGGGGGTGGGAGCAGCCGCTGAACTCACCGAGCAGCCGGGGAGGCCGGAGCAGGGGAGCGAGCGGTGGGAGCAGCCGCCGGGCTCTGCCGGGAGGAGCGGGAGGGGGTGGGAGAGAAAAATTAATCATCCAGGAGGCCGAGTCTCGGCGGGAAGCGAAGGAGTCCAGCTCGGCTGCGCCAATGAACCGCCGGACGGACGGACGGACGGACGGGCTGGGTCCTAGAGCCCCACAGCCACGGCTCCAGGCCGCTGAGCGGCCGTGCGTGGGTCCAGATGTGCGTGGGGCCAGACAGGCAGGCACCGAGTTGTGCACGCATCCAGATGTGCACGCAGCTAGCTGTGCGTTCACCCAGCCGGGCAGGCATCCAGATGTGCATCCCACCGTGTGCACGTCCAAGCCTTGCACAAAGGCTGAGCCCACAGCTGGATGTGCCCACAGCTGGATGTGCCCACAGCTGGATGCCCTGCAGGAACCAAGGGGCAGCAGGAGGGGTCTGGGGTACCTGGCGGGGCGTCCGGCGCGTCTCCATGTCCCTCATGTCCTTGTCCAGCTCCTCGCTGAGCTGCTCCAGCTCCTGCTCCAGCAGCACCTGCACATGGCACGGGCAGGGCGGGGCTGTGGGGACCAGGCTGGCACTGCCCACGGGCACCGGGACCCTGCTGCCACCCCCTGACCCCCACCTGCCACCCCCTGACCCCCACCTGCCACCACCACATCCTCACCTCGATGGACTGAGCCCGCTTTGGCCGTGCTGCTGCCGGGCTCTGGAAAGGGCAAGGGGCCAGTCAGGTGAGTGCCCACTGCGGTGCCCACTTGCCCTCCCCGTGTGCCAGGACCTGCCTACCTGCTCCCGCGGAGAGAACTTCCCTGGTTCATAGTCAAAAATGCTGCCAGGCTCGGTGGTGGCACCGGTGACACCCCAGCGGGTCCTGTGGAGGGCGGGAGGGGTTCAGCCACCACAGCCACCACCCCGTGGGCACCCCCGCCGCCCCTGTGCCACGCTCACCAGTCCATCCCGTTGGGCATTCCAGGGGGCTCCGCTGGGGCCGAGCCCCTCCTCCGTGGTTTGGGGGGCGATGGAGGCGCCGTGGTGGGGCAGGAATGGGTGTCCCAGTCGGGATCTGAGGATGGAGGAGCTGAGCGGGTGCCGAGCTGTGCTCGCTCTGTGCCACACCCGCGCACCCGGGCTCACCTGGCAGCTTGCGGTGGATCTGCCGGAACATGCTGCGGTACCAGTCCCGGGGGCTGTCGACGCTCTGGGGGGACGCATTGGGGTGGTGAGGGGGTGACAGCGGGGTGACACCCCCGCCCTGCGCCCCCACTCACCGAGCGTGAGGCGAGGGGCATCCCTGTCTCATCCACAGGCCCGATGCCATCGTACTTCACCCAGCGCCTCTCCCGCCGCTTGCTGTCCTTGGTCCAGGTTGCCGACCAGCCCGGTGGCCGTGGGCAGCTGGGGGCAGCCCTGGGGCTGGGTGCGGGGTGGGTGGGCACAGGGGTGCTGGGCGCTTTCACCTCCTTGGCCGGCCAGGTCTGGTACCACTCATTCACTGGAGACAAGGTGAGCATGGCTCAGGTGAACATTGCTCAGGTGGGCATTGCTCGGGGGAGCCCCCAGGGGTGTCCCCAGGATGCTCAGGGCTGTACCTGAGCTCTTGGGAGCTCCCTGGCTGTTCTCGGCAGTGCCGCGGCTCTCCGGGTCATGGAAGTGGAAGTTGAGCGTGTTGGAGCCGCGGTGGCGAATGATGGGCACCTGTGGCAGAGGGAGGGGCTGGCACGGGGGCAGCGCCAAGGACGGGAGGGGCGCAGCCCCCCCGTATCCACCAGCATGTGACAGCCCCCAGCCCCACTCACCCGTGTCACCGTGTGCTGCAGAGGTGGGTGGGGATGGGGAGCGTCCTCCACACCCAGAGCCGGGCTGGTGTCGGGGGGCAGGAGCCGGCCCGCCATGGCGGGGGGGGTGGGATGGTGGCCCTGCCCTGTGGGAAAAGCAGCCGTGCTCACGGGGCGTCCCGTGCCCCTCTTTTCTGGGCATTCCCAGGTTTTCCCAGAGAAATGGGGGCTCGGAGGACCCCCCCAGCCCCACCGCTGGGAGCATCCCCTGTTATTCAGAGGACGCCATGCATGGGGTGACAACGATCACGGTGGGGTGGCAACCACGATGGCAGCGTCCCCAGCTCAGGGAACCTCGCGGTGCCAGGGGAAGCGGCTGCTCCTGTCCAGAGCCAGCCCTGGCACGGGTCCCCACCGCCTTCTCTGTGCAGATCCAGCCCACCCGCGCCTGGCCGTGCCCTGGCTCTGCACGGATGGATCCAGCCCAGGGAAGAACACGCCCGGAGCGGCTCGGAGCGATCGGCCCGGCATCCCGGAGCGGTGCCCTCCCGCCCGGGCACGTGGCGGCAGCAGCGTCGCCCGCCCGGGAGCGCTGCCAGTGCCGGGAACACGACAGGGCAGAAATATTTCCCCGCCCTGCAGCGCAAACAGGGAGGGAGAGGGGACGGAGGGACGGGGAGCCGGGAACGCGCGGCCGAGCCCGAGCCCGGCACCGCCCGCCGGGAGGGCGATGCTGTGACTCACCGGGGACCGGCCGGGGGGCAGCTGGGGGGGACGGGAGCTCCGGAGCCGTTCCCGACACCGGGAGGCTCCGGAGGCCAGCGCAGCACCGGGGCCTTTTGGGGACACCTGTGCTCGTCCCTTACGGCTCCGTCCCCACCGCGGCACCGGCGCTCGCAGGTGCCCACCACGGCCAGACCCCGCCTCGAACGGGGCATCCTGGGGCGCTGCCGGGGGTTGCCAGCCCGGCACGGTGCCCTCTGTGTGTGTGGGACCCCCAAATCGGCCTGGCGACCCCTCGGCTCCCTGTTCCCCACAGCACTGCAGGCTCCGCAGCCCCAAGGCTGTAATTAGTTAATTATTCCCGTGGGGAAACAGAGGACCAGGGAAGGATGCGCCCCGGGGCACAGAAAGTGAGGTGGAGGCTCCCATCCCCCCAGGGCACCCCAAAAAACTCCACGCCATTCCCAGCGCAGCACCCACATCCTTCGCAGCTCGGCCCCATCCTTCTCCTCCTTTGGAGTGTCCCCCAAAATCTGTCCCCGAGGGTCCCCTCGCCGGGCCCCCCAGCCAGCTCTTACCTCCTGGGCGGTGCCAGCGGGGACCCCCGGGAAGCACCGGGGTTTTGGGGAGCCCCGGGGCGAGCGGGACGGAGCTGCGAGCGTCAGGGAAGAAAAATCCACGGCACGAACTTTGCCGGGAGAAGGAGCGGAGGGGAGGGGGGACTCAGCGCACCCTGGGGGGCTGGAGGGGAGAGCCCCCCAGGAACATCCCCCAGGAGGGTCGGGAGCCGCGTCCTGCCCGGCGTTGGGTCCCCGTGTGCCCCGGCACCCCCGGGGTGCGCTGCCCCCCCAGCGCTCCCCGCTCTGGAGCGGGGCCGGCCCATTCAGAGTTTCCAGTGACATTTCCAGGGATGGGATCCAGGGAATGGAGCCAAGAGGCTGAACTCATCCCACGCCCCGCGCACGCGTTCCCGCACACCCGGCCCCCGCTTACGAAACGGGGCGAGCCCGGCGTCGCCGGCCCCCCGGAGCGATGGAGACGGGGATTTGGGGGGGATTTTCGGGAAAGGATGGGGGAGGGGAGTGCTGGGTGGAGGTCGGGGCTGAGGAGGGGAGTGGGGTCTGTGCTCCTGTGGACCTCCGAGCGCCGGGATGGGGGCACGGGGAGAGCAGAGCCCCCATCCCCACTGACGCCCGCTTTCCCACGGGTGACCCTCTATCCCCTCCATTTCCTCCATCCCTCCATCTCCTGCATTCCTCCATCCCTTCAATCTCTCCATCCCCCAGGGATTTGGGCACTGGGACCCCCACGTAAGACCCTCGTGCCCTGCCTGTGTCCCACCTCACCTCCTCCAGCGTCACCGGTTCCCCACCCGATGGAGAAAGGGATTTAGGGAGTATTTTTGGAAGAGGATGAGGAGGGAAATGCTGAGTGGTGAGGACCGAAGTGGGGAGTGGGGTCTGTGCTCCTGTGCCCCGCTGGTGTGGGGGTACAGTCAGAGCAGAGCCCCCATCCCCACTGCACCCCTCCATCCCCTCCATCCGCCCATCCCTAAGGAATCTGGGCACGGGTCCCCCATGGGACACCCCCGTGCTCTGATCTGGGGGTGCCCCGTGTCCCCCCTCGCCCCCTCGGGCAGCGCCCGCACCCACCACTCACCCGCCGGCCACTTCCTGCTCCCCTAAACTGCTGACACCCCCAAAACGGGGCAGCCCCAGCCCTTCCTCATCCCGTGAGCTCCCACGTGAGCTCCCGGGGCGATGGTGGCTCCGCTGCCACCCCTCGGTCCCCACCAAGCCACCGCCCCCTGCTGCCGCTGGGGACGAGGGGGACGATGGCAGGAGCCCTGTCCGGCTGCGATGCTGCGCCCGGGGGACACCGGGGACACCGGGGACAGGGTCGGGTGTCCTCCCCCCTGCCACAGCCCTGGGGGACGCAGCTCCCATCCCAATGCCGTGGGAATGAGGCCGCTCCTTGGTGCCAGCTGGGGACACCGTGGCGAGGACACGGGCTGGGGACAGGGGCTGATCCTGCTGGAAAATCCCGGGGTGACAGGGGCAGGGATGGCAGCAGGGCCGGGGAGGGTTAAACCCAGCGAGGGGACCCCCGACCCCAATCCCTGCTGCCAAGGGGCGACCATCTCCTCCAGGTCCCCTCCAGGTGCCCTCCAGGTCCCCTCCAGCCCACCAAGTGCCACCTCGCGAGGTTGCAGCAGCCGCTGGCGACGCGAGGAGCAGCCCCCCTTCATCACAGCCCCCCTCGGGGTGCCAACACCCCCTGCCCAAATCCCCCCACTCACCTCCTGGTCCCCACGCAGCGTCCCCGTGCCCGGCGAGGAGCCTCCAGCGCCGGCCCTGCCTCGGTCCCTCCCTCCCCAGCACCAGCCTCCGCTCACAGATAAATATTTAACGCGCAGCCCGGGCCGGGATTAACAAAGGGCGAGTGTTTCCTGTTTGCTCAGCGCGGCGATGCCAGCCGGGAATGTGCGGCCGGCCCCGGGGATGCTCGCAGGGATGCTCCCATGGGCAGGGATGTGCCAGGAGCCCCGAGAGTGGGGTCTGGGAGCGGTGCTGGGGGTTGGGGGCTCCCCAGTTTTGGTGGGATCACGCAGGAAAAGGGTGGGAGAGCCGGAGTGTCCTGGCCTGGGAATGCTCTGGATGCATCCAGAGGCTGGAATGCTGTCGGATGGAGCAGGTGGGAAACAGGGAGCACGTGGTGAGCTGAGCTCGAGGCTGGACACTGAATTCCTGAAAAAAAGCTGCTGTGGTTGGGATAACCTGGAGTCCTCCAGAACTCATCCTGAACATTCTGCTGTCACTTGGGAAGAGGGGATGGATCTCAGGTGTGGAAGGCAGAGGTGGGAGGCACAGCAGCTTCCCAGGAATGGAGGGAGGATCCCATGGCAGGATCCAGTGGAGCTGTGACCATTTGGATCCATCCTGGGAATGGAGGGAGGATCCCATGGCAGGATCCATTGGAGCTGTGACCATTTGGATCCATCCTGGGAATGGAGGGAGCTGGTGATGCAGGAGGGGATCCCATGGCAGGATCCAGCCTGGTGGATCCATCCCATCCATGACCATTTGGATCCATCCCGATGGATCCCGACCCCAGCGCTGCTCCCTGAATTCTCTCTGTGGAGGGAACACCCCAGAAGTGACAAGGAAGGAGCTGGGGTGGAACAAGAGCTGGCACATCCCGTCCTCTCCCTGCTGGCACGGGGTTATTTACCCTGGGAAGGACGAGGAGCAGGAGCTGAGAGCTCTCCAAATCCACAAATCCAGCCGGGAGCCGCCGCTCCGCGTGTGCCGACGTGCCAGGGGATGGGAGACGCCTTCTGGGCACTGCCCCAGCCCTGGAGAGAGGCTCTAAAACCCCCAAAATCCTCCCTTCTGCCAGCACAGGAACCCCTTCACCCCCCAAAAAAACCAACAGCAGAGCCCAGTGACTGTGTCAATTTTTAACTTTTTTTTCTTTTTTTTTTCCTCCTTAAAGATGACTCCGATTTACATCGAGACAGTTCTAACAAATTCATTCCTTGTTTCACAAAAAAAAAAAAAGAAATTATATTAAATAATTTCTGCAAATAAATAACATTTTCACCATTTTTTTCTCCTTTCAACAGAACTAAAAAAAAAAAAAAAAAAAAAAAAAAAAAAAAAAAAAAAAAAAAAAAAAAAAGAAATAAAAAGAAAAAAAAAAAAGAAAAAAATAGCAAGAAATAAAAATAAAAATTAAAAAGGAGGCAGTCTCCAGGCAACGGGCGTATGATCCTTCAGCATCGAGAACCCTAAAATCACCATCACTGCACCCCTGGAGGGCTTCAGGTCCTCCCTGGCTGAGGTTTGGTGGGATCTGCATCCCTGCCAGCTCCCCTGGCCAGGTGGGATCTGTGCCAGAGGCAGCCAGAGGGGTTCTCCCAATCCCAAAAGCAAAATTAAGCTTGAACTCAACCCACCACCCGCCCCATTGCCGACTCCCCTCCTTGGACATGCACCTTGCTAGAACATGCAAAAAAACCCAGGCTGCGGGGAGGTGGGGGCTTGCCCTGGATTTGGGGGCTCCCTCGGGTCGGGGGGGCTCCCCCTGGGCCCGTGGGCTCCCCAAAAATCCCGGTTGTCCAAGCTCCAGGTGGCAGCCAGGGAGGGGAAGGGATGGGCGGGAGCTCGGAGAGGAGGGGGTAGAGACAAGCCCTGGATTTGTGGGGGAAAAGGAGGAAAAAGGGGGAATCTGGGGGTGTTTCTGGATTGTTTTTTTGGTTTGCCGTGGTGGGGATTGGGGCAGGGAGTTCTGCTCCGAGGCTGGAGGGGGGATCTCGGCTGGGGGCTGTGGCAGGGGATGTTAATTGAGGGGGTAATTAGCACTCAGAGCCCCATCGCTGCTCCTCACCCCCTCGGGAACTGCTTCAAAGGGAAGAGGGGACCTGGCAGTGGGACATCCACACCTGCCAGTGCCACAGGGGCAACTTCCAGCCCTTGGCCACCACCTCTGGGGCTGGGGCTACCAACATCAAGCCCTTGGCCACCATCTCCAGGGCCAGGACAACCAACATCCAGCCCCTGGCCAACTTCTCCAGGGCTGGAACACTGGGAAGGTGCAGCTCCACCAGCCTCGGGGATAAGAGGGGACAAAAATCCCACCTTGGTCACCTTCTCCAGGGCCAGGAAAACCACCATCCAGCCCTTTTCCAGGGCTGGGACACTGGGAAGCTGCAATTCCACCAGCCCCAAGGATTAGGGTGTTGGATCTGAGCCCCCAAACCACGAAGCACAAGATCCAAAAGGATTTTGGGGAGGGGGAATCGGTGATGCCAGAGCAGGAGAAGAGGGTGGAGGGGACAAAATGCCAGCAAAGCAAATCCCCCTCTGCGATGGGCTGGGTCCTGCTGATCCCCCAAAAATGGGAGCAGGGGGTGCCAGGCTCGGGGTCCCGCAATTCCCATCCCAAATATCCCGACTAAAACCTGGCTGGCTTGGGTGAGATCCCAGCCTGGGTCAGCACAACACGCCCGAACATGCACGGGCAGCCCTGGGCACGGTCTGTGTGTGTGCCCGGGTACCACACACGGGCTCACCGCGCTCACAGGAGGCCCTGAAAGGACAAAGAAATACTCACAGACAAAAGGCAATTTTTTGGCCCCACTCCTCGGACTAGGGGGGAGAGAAGCTCGCTCCGAACATCTCGCACTTTTCGCAAAGCGGTGTCCGTGTTAAAAAAAAAAAAAGGGGGGGATCAAAGGGGAAAGTAAAAACCCCAACAAAAAAAAAAAAAAAAAAAAAGAAAATAAGAAAAAAATAAAGAGGGGAAAGTGGAGGCATGTGACTGAAAAGTGTGGAAACCCAGAGGTCTGCTCACAGAATCCTGAAGAGCCCTGTGGGATTAGGTGACGTGTGATCCTAAGACAATCTCAAAGCTTCCTGGGAAGTTGCTGTTTTCCTCTGGCGAAGGAACACAGCAAGATCCAGGGAAAACCTTGGCAAAGATCCCCTGGGAGAGGCAAAATCCTGCCTGCAGTGAGCACAGGAGAACGGGAGAAGGGAAAGCTGCAGGGGGGTGCTCCAGGAGAAGGGAGCAATGGAAATCTCACCAAACCCTTCCCCAGCACTCCCAGTTTGAGTGAAGGAACGCTCAGAGGGACAGAACGCTCAGCTCCCACTCCAAAATCCCTGACAATAAACACCCAGGGAGTGTCCCCTGGGAACCCCCAGCACCCCTGTCCACAACGCCCTGCCAAAATTCCTGCCAGATCCACTCAGTTCTGCCTTCCAAGCCCTCCCTGCTTCCCAATCCGAGGTCTGCATAGAGTCACATCTCCCAAAACCAGCAGTGCCACACCCATCTTATCCCAAATTTTTATCAGCAACCCCCTCCCTGCTCCAGCTGCAGGGAAAGGCTGAGCTGCCCATGGCTCCTCTGGAAAAGCCAAGGGTGGGTGATGCCCGAAGTTACACACAGAGGGTGGGACACCCTGCTAGGGTACAGGAAGGTGACACTGGGGGGGTCCACCCTGTCCCCCACACCCCAAACTGCTCAGCAAGGGCTGATTCCAGAGCCAGGAACAGGGAATGTGCAGGAGACTGGGCAGCCTGTGGTGGGGGGGGTAACGGGGGAGCTGCAGCCTCCAGGGTAAAAATCACCCCCTCTTCCTTTCAAATTCAGGCCCTGCAGCTTTCCCGAGGATCACCAGACAGCAGAGATAATTCCTCTGCTCTGAATCAGAGGGATTCCCAAGGGAATTCTGCTGCACAAACTGG
Organism: Buphagus erythrorhynchus; assembly: GCA_013400855.1. Classification (NCBI taxonomy): domain Eukaryota; kingdom Metazoa; phylum Chordata; class Aves; order Passeriformes; family Sturnidae; genus Buphagus; species Buphagus erythrorhynchus. The sequence goes on along the minus strand of VZTT01035780.1, from coordinate 36,062 downwards.
CTGCTCCAAGAGGAAGAGCCACAACAAGGGGCAGCACTTCCCCCACCTTCTCCCTGTTTTCCTCTGGGACTCTCCTGGGATAAAGCTGAATTCCTGAAGGAAAAGGTGCTGTGATTGGTGTTCACAACCCTGGAGTCCTTTGGAAAACCCTGTCACCTTGGAAAAGAGGGATGGATACCAGCAATCTGCCTTTCCAGGGAATTGGTTGCTAAAGCAGCAGCTGCAGGTAGTCAAGAGGTGGAAGAAAACAACAGGAAAAATCTGGGAAGAAAACAGGTGTGAAAAGGAAAACCAACCCAACCATATCCTGAAGGGAAGGACCTGCTTTGGAAAGCTCAGTTTAATTCCAGATTGTGCCAAAGCCAACGACCCAAGTTGCCTGGTTTGACTGATTTTTTTAGTTTTTTTTTAATCCAACCCCCCAGCAGAGGTTTGGCCTCTTGGGGAGGGCAGCTGGACAGCACAACATTTCCGGGATGCACTAAGCAGTTGGATTGGTTTCTAAATAAAATTAAAAA
>VZTT01035780.1:14929-35379 GCA_013400855.1 Buphagus erythrorhynchus | reverse complement strand
ATAATAATAATAATAATAAATAAATAAAATCCATGAATTTTGGATCCTCTGGGTGGGGCGGGGGAGGGCGTTACTGGGATTTCTTCCCCGTGCCGTTCTTGTCCGCGGAGTTGGAGGTCAGCAGGCTGCCGGGGCCGTCCGAGTGCAGCGAATCCTTGCGCGGGGGCATGCGCTCGTTGATGCGGTCCAGCCCCCGCGCCTCCTCGAAGCTGCGGATCTTGTGCTGCGGGGAGAAGCCGCGGATGGCTGCGGAGCGAAGGGAGCAACCGTCAGGGAAAAAAAAAAAACGGGAATTTGAGCCGGGAGGAGCCGTCCGGCACACGGCAGACATCAACGGGGACCAGGGGGTGGGGGACGGGAAGCACCCGGCTGAGTTTGGGGGGTTCTGCAAGGGAGGGGTTTGTGGGGTTTGGGAGCGGCTGGTGGTGAAGTTTAGGGTTTGCTTTGCTCCCTAAAATGAAGATTTGGAGGTTTGGTTTTTTACTCTGCTCCCCAAAATGAGGATCAGGAGGTTTTTTGTTTTGGGGGGGAGGTTTAGGAGTTGCTCTGCTCCCCAAAATGAGCATTTTTTTTGGANGCATTTAGAGAGGTTGAGGAGTTGCTCTGCTCCCTAAAATGAAGATTTGGAGGTTTGGTTTTTTACTCCGCTCCCCAAAATGAGGATTAGGAGCTTTTTTGTTTTGTATTTTTTTGGGGGGGGAGGTTGAGGAGTTGCTCAACTCCCCAAAATGAGGATTAGGAGGTTTTTTGTTTTGTATTTTTTTTTTTGGGGGAGGTTTAGGATTTGCTCAACTCCCCAAAATGAGGATTAGGAGGTTTTTTGTTTTGTATTCTTTTGGGGGGAAGGTTTAGGATTTGCTCTGCTCCCCAAAATGAGCATTTTTTTTTTTTTAGACAGGTTTAGGATTTGCTCTGCTCCCTAAGAGCTTTTCATGGAACCATGGAATGGTTTGGGTTGGGAGATTAAAATCATCCAGTTCCAACCTCTGCCATGGGCAGGGCTCCACTATCCCAGGTTCAACCTCTTCAACCCTGGATATTTCCAGGAATGAAGAAGTCCCAGCTTTTCTGGGACTTCCATCCCACCACCCTTACAGGGAAGAATTTCCTCCCAATATCCCAAACCTCCCCCTCTTTTAATAGAACAGGAGGAACTTGATAAACCAGACAGGTGCTTGCTGTCCCCAGAGAGTGAAATCTCAGGAAAATTTCAAAGCTGAAAAACACGACACTAAAAAATAACAATTAAAAAGAAAACAAAAATTAAAAAAAAAAAAAAAAAGAAAAAAAAAAGGCAAAACCCAGAACGACAGAACAAAGACACCACCACAAGGCTCTGAACTCCGACACAAACCACACACTGCAACACCAGGAGAGGGAACAGCTAGTCCTTGGATCACAAAGGCAAAAATTCTTGCATGACCAGGAGACACACGGGCAGACTTGGGAGGGATGAATCCCCCTGAGGAATTTCATGTCCCTGTTCCATCCCTGCGGGGACAAGCACGTCACCCTGGCCCTGATGACACGGAGCAAATGTGAAACTCCTTTGTGCTACGGAGAATTTAAGGAAAAGGAGGCTGTGCCAAATCTTTTACAAGGACTTGGCTGGCTTACAAACAACTTCCCTTGGGAAGCAAAGCCCTTGTAGAGCTGCGTGGCCCCACTCGGCATCGAGGAAAAATCCTCATGGATCTGTCATTCCTACACTCTACAGGCACAGAATTGCCTCTCCACCTTGGCCTACCTGTGGGGAAGTCAGGGATTACACCAGCACCACAAAATCCTGTTTTCTAAAGGGTTGTGATGGTGCTGACAGATTGCAGGACCTCAACCCCAAGGTCTTGAGCCAGCGGAGCAGGAACAGCTCCGGCAACTCCAAATAAAGATGTTCCACGAAGGAATAAACTGCTCAAAGCTGCAACAGCCTCGAACCAAACCCCTGGGTGTTTTTTCCTTCCCAGCAGGGCCTTGTCCTCCCCCACTTCTGGTGATGCAAGAGTAAAAAGCTTCCGTTAAGGGCTGGTAAAGCTCTTTAAAATGAGCGCACGCACACACGGAGATGATTTGAGTCTCTCGCCGGGTTCTAGCCATACCTTCCCGTGCCTCTACCGCTTCTACTGTGGCTGCAATACAGAAGAACAGTGGCATGCAAAAATGAAGACAGGGAAAAAAAAAAACAAAACAAAAAAAAAACAAAAAAAAAGAAAAAAAAAACAAAAACAGAGTGACAGTGAGTGATCCGACATCATGGCTGCGACGCAGAGCCCGCGGCCCCCCAGCCCCGTGTGCCAAACGAGTGGTGAGAGGGGAGAAAGAGGTGACAGGAGGTGGAGAGGAAGGGGGGAAGGGGACTCCCAAGGGCTCAGGGGGAGTCTCCTTTCCTCTGGATTGATCTGATGGAAGAACAGAGGAGCAGAGAATGAGGGATTCCTGCTGTGTGCACTGGACAGGGACAACCTCAAGCTAAGATCTGCCCCCAGCTGGGTGGCTCCAGGCCACCTTCAGGTGATCAGTTCTGTGGAATTCACCCTCCACCAGCACAGCTGAGTGAGGGGAGGGATCCCAGGGGATGCTTTGGAGCAGTGGGAAGGAGAGGGGCAGCCTCTCCTGTTTCCCTTCCCTGTTTTCCACAGAAGGACAAGCAGCAGGTACTGGGCTGCTCTGCTCCCGGTGCCTTGAGTTGTAAAATCAGGCTCCAAATCCAGTTTGGCTTCAGCTCCACCTCCTGAAAGTGTTACCAAGCAACAAGGCACCACAGAGCCGAGCAATGTCCCCCTTCCTAAATCTGCTGCAGCAACGTCCAAGGTTTGGTAGGCCCTGCCTCAACATCTGGGAGGAGGCCCTTCCCTTGAGCAGATTCCCTGGATTTTAGCCTCAAAACAGCAGCATTTTTTATTTTGGACACAATACAGAGGCCACGTGGTCCTCGGGAGGCCACGAGGGAAGGATGGAGCTGTGGCTGCCCCAGATTCTGTGACTTTATTCAGTTGATTTTGCCAAGCCCTGCTGTGAAAGGCTGGGGAGAGGCTCAGGAGGGCAGGGGCCCCCTCACTGCAGCCCTGTCTCCCTTTTTTTGGGGGTGCACAGGCACCCCAAAAGGGGGGCAGCCCCCTCTCCTCCTCACCCAGCAGAGGGGGCTCCCATAAACTCACCGGGAGTGTGAAGGGATGTGCAAAACGGGGAAGGGTGGGAGGATGGGGAAAAGGGGGAGCAAGAAGGGGTGAGGACAAGGAAAATAGGGTGGGAGAAGGGGTCAGGATAGGGAAGGGAGGGTGGGAGAAGGAGGAAGGACAGGGAAAGGGGGTGAGGAGGGCAGGAGAAGCCGGGAGGTGCCGAGGGGAGCGGGGGGAGCCTGCAGGCGGGGCGGGTAAGGCAGCAGCAGAGGCCCAGCTTGTTTGTTCTGTCCTGGGGAGAGGCTTGTTTTGGGGAAGGGGCGATCCCTGGTGCCCCTCAGAGAACCCCCTGAGAGGGGAAGGTGCTGCAGAACGTCACAGAATGACCCTGTGCTGTCAGAATACAGGGACAGAGCTGCTGCAACAGCCACCTTCCCACTCAGGCTCTGTTCCCAGAACTGGGGCGACGGGGCTGTGATGGTTTCTATAAAAAAAAAGGGAAAAAATATCCATCCTCCTCTGTGGGCAGAGAAATCCATGAGCTTGGGAGTGATGCTGCATCCTCCCCAGGAGCAGGCAGTGGTATTTCCACGTTTGTGACTCGTGGACTTTTTAATCCAGGCAAACCCCAGCCTGGAGAGGGCTGCAGGAAATCCCAGTGCCCATGGGAAGGGGGAAGCTGGGGAGGTGCCAGGCTTTAAAGGCTGATGGCAGGGAAGGATTAAAACATTGGATTACAAGATTCCCTCTGGGAGAGCTCATTCCCTGAGCACCAGCCCTGTGAGTGGGGAAGGATCGGATCCTTCACTCAGTCCTGCTCCCAGAGCTGCTGAGGGAGGCAGCAAACTTGGGAATAAACCTCCACAACTGCCTCAAAACCTGGGAGGAGACTTCTCTGAACCATCCAGCCCTGGAGGAACCTCATTCCTTTGGCTGAACCTTCCTCTTGTTTGGGATTCGTGACTTGACAGGGGCAGATTGGGAGGGGGGGCTTGGTTGAACGAAGAACAAACAAGCAGCTGTGTCACTGTCACATTCACACAGAGGCTGTGTCACTGTCACATTCACACAGAGGCTGTCACACAGCAGCAGCACAGCGAGGTGAGGCAGAGGATGTGCACCATGCAGCGTTAGAAGGGAAAGAAAGGATAAAAAACTCGTTGCAGAAACAAACAATTAAGCACTAAACATGCTTTAAGGCAGGGTGCTGTGGGTTTTCTTCCTCGAGGGTACACGGGGACATCTTGGCATCTCTCCACACCCCCACCTACAGCTCTGCTTGCTCCTGCTTGGGAATCCTTCCTCCCTACGGGCCTGGGGTCCCCTGGCACCCTGCAGGCTGCCTGTGGGAGCTGCTCCAGGGGTCTGGGGCAGGGGCAGTGCAGGGGCTCAGGGATACTCACCGGTCTGCAGGGTCTGCCTCCCCCCTGAGAGCACTCCCAGGGGCAGGGTACCTGTGGGGGTCAGGCCTTTGAGGGTCAGCACGCTCTCGCTCTCCTCCCTGCAGGGAACAGCAGCACCAGTTACACACTGAGCAGGGCACTGCCTGTACTGGTCCTGCTGGATGTTGTGGGAGTCATGGATCATGGCAATCATGGAGCAATGGGGTCATTAAGGCTGGAAAAGACTTCTAAGGTCACCAAGTCCAACCAGCAACCCAGCACCACCACCCTGTTCAACACTATGTCCCCAAGTGCCACATCCACACATCTGTTAAACCCCTCAGGGATGTGGACTCCACCACAGCCCTGGACAGCCCACTCCAATTTTGTATTTTGTATTGCCATTCCAATATTTGGCAACGCTTTCCACGCAGAATTTTTCCCTAATATCCAACCTGAACCTCCCCTGGTGCAGCCTGAGGCTGTTTCCTCCCATCTGTCACTTGCTATTTGGGAGAAAACAGCAATCCCTACTTGGCTACAACTTCCTTTCAGGCAAATGTGTCTTGAAAGAGTCAGGAAAAACCACCTGTCTTAGGAAGCTTTTCCCTTCTTTTTTTTCCTAACCAGTGTTCCCCCATCACCCAGTCCCCAAATTAAACTCAGCCCCTGAATTAAGCCCAGTCCCCAAACTAAATCCAGTCTGCAAATTAAGACCAGTCCACAAATTAAGCCCAGTCTCCAAATTAACCCCCAAGTCCCCAAATTTAGCCCAGTCCCTGAATTAAGCCCAGTCCCCAAATTAAATCCAGTCCCCAAACTAAGCCCAGTCCCCAAATTAAATGCAGTCTCCAAATTAAGCCCAGTCCCCAAATTAAGCCCAGCCCCCAAATTAAGCCCAGCCCCCAAATTAAGCCCAGTCCCAGCCCATCCTCACCGAAGAACTGAGAACACCCGTGCCATCTTCCCAATGGCTCTGATCTTATTCCTGATGATCTCCTTCCTCACCGTTGTCCCACCTTAGGGAGAGAAAAGAGCAAAGAGCAGCACGCTGGAGACTTCCTGCTCTCCAGGGAACGTCAGCATGAAGCACCTGCCTGACTCCAGGAAAAGAAAATCATGGTTTTTACAGATTCACAGCTACACCGGAGAGAGAACAGTGCTGGAAGGATGGCATCAGGATGGCATCAGGATGGCACCAGGATGGCAGTGAGGAGGGCAACACCAACGAGATGGCACACGGGACTCGAGAGGGCTGAAGAGAGTAGAACCAGCACAGGACACGGATTCAGGGGGGTCTCACTGGCAGCTCTGCCAGGTGGGCTCACACTGCACAGGATGGGACACAAATGACTCAGCCATGAGGACACGGTTTGCCAAGGCAGAGCACACGGAGGGATCTGATGGCTGATGGGCACCCAAGGGCACGCAAGCATCAGCTTTGGCATCCAAGGAGCACAGCCAAGGGCTGGCCCGAGCCTGGCAGCTCTGCTCTGACCCCACAAGGACACAAAGGGACAGGGGGGAGCTCCCCTTCTGCTCTACAGACCCAACAGGAGAGAGAAACAACAAAAAAAAAAAAGCACGGAGGGAGCTGAAACCAAAATGGAAAATTCAGGTCAAAAGAGGGAACAAATCCATCTCCTCTCAGCTGAGATTCCTCACATGGCCCAGTACACATCAGGACAGGGAAGCCAAACCCAGGGCTAACATGCACCATGGCTCAGCCATGCACTACGTGGCTGCATTCAGAATCAGGTAGAAACGTGACCCCCGTTTCTCAGAGTTCCTGGAGGAACGCAGAAGGGTTAAAAAAACACATGGAGCTTATGTTAAAACTGAAAGGGGATGAAGAGACTGCCCCACTAGTCAGCTCTGGAAATCCACTTCAAGGATCTGGTGGCACAGGCAGTGATAATTAAGCTCGTAGCAAATTCTAGCTGGGTACCTTTCGGATAGCTTGAAATGTAGTGATCTTCAGGGAGAGGAGACACCAAGAAACAAGTAGATGAAGACAGAGATAGAAGAAACAAATTTAATTTTCATGGGAGGGAGGAAAGAAAAAAAAACAAAAAAACCAAAAAAACCAAACGGAAATGCAATGGGAGAAGCGGGTTAGAGTCTCCACCTGGGGCCGAAGCAGCTCAGGCCCCACTTCTCGCTGCCCCCCTCAGCTTCCTCAGGTCACCACCTCGCTCCTGACTCCCCCCAAAATCCAAACTGCTCAGCAGCTCAGCCACTGATTTGTCCCCTTCATTCATGGCTTAAAACCAGGGCCAAAATCAACCTTTTTGGGGAGGGGGCGTGACACGAGAAGCCACTGTACAAAGGAGTTCACTGCAACAGATGAGGAGATTGGGTGGATATTTTGGTGCACAAAATTTGGAACTGGGGGAAAAAATAACCAGCAGCCTGTGTAAGGAGCAGGAAACCATTCCCAGAGTAGCTGGCAAGAAGTGTCTGTCGCAGTGAATGTCATTTAATTTCTCTGTGACTGAACAGTGAAGGAGAAAAAAACCCAAAAAACGTTCCCTACCCAAAACTGCAGAGATTGGGCAAAAAGGAGACCCTGGCTGGGCATCCAGCTATAAATCAAGAGCTGCTCAGGCACATCCAAGACCTTCCCCAGCCTTTCCCCCCGCTGCTCTCAGGTGCCAGCAGGGATATTTTACCTTCCAACGTCTCGTCGCCATCCGAGATCAGCTCGTCGTCGGAGCAGATGTTGAGGATGTTCACGAGCATCTCAGTGACTGCAAGAGGCACAGACAGCCAGGTCAGAGACACCAGGGGCACTCAGAAGGGTTTGGAGGACGAGGGAAGGATTTCAAGGTCGTCTGTCCCCTGCAAGTGGGAGCCTAAAGACACTTTTAGGCACAGGCTGCTGGTACCCGCAGCGGTGCCGGAGCAGACGACACACGTTGCATCTTCTGCCAAGGAGGTGGATGGATGCAGGCCAGGCACATCACAGAGGAACCAGACGTGGGGAAGGAGGTGCCAACATTCCTGCAGAACAGCCTGAGCTCCCTCAAGGTCCCCCCTCCCCATCCCCACCCACGCCACAGCCACCTGGCTCTGAGAAGGGCCAAATTTGGGGAGGGGGGGTGGTTCGACCTTTGGTGCCTCAAAGTCAAAAAAAACCCTTTGGGAGTTGTGAGGGTGAAGCTGCACTCCAAATATGAGACTGGGGTGGAATTTAAGCTCATCAGGAGAGGTAAAAATCCTTTTGGTGAAAAGCTGAGGCAAAGTCTTGGTCATATTTTAAGCTGCCTCGCCTTCTTCAGAACGAAATCAGCCTTGGATTGAAGTGAATTCTTCTTTTTGGTGGGCCAGGAGCCAACAGGAATTTAAAATTCCTCTCTTGCAAACCAAGAGAAATGTCTCCAAATTCTGAGGTGGGGCTACAGCATCCAAGATCAGCTCCACCAGCAATGCAGAAAGGGCAAGAAAGGAGAGTTTTATTGGCAAAAGCTTTTTCAAACAGGTATCAACAGCTGTTTTAGCAAGAATTTAACCCAGCAATGCAGATCCCCTTGAGCCTGAACTGCTCTCCTGTGCTACCTGGAGCTGCAACACTCTCCCAGCAGTGTGGGACAGGTTTGTGACACTCAGGATATGAGGAGCAGTCACTGGGAATGTGGAACAGAAACCCAAATCTCTCTTACCCTTTTCCCCTACGAAAGGCAAGGACCATGTGAAGACATCCATGAAGTTTGGAAGCCAGTAGGGGTGAGGGGAGCAGTTGAACTGCCTGATGTTCATGACGTTGTTTTCATATTTCAGAACAGCAGCTGGGGGAGAAAAGGGAAAGAGAAGAATTGTTCATGGGTACTTTCCACTTACAGAATCCAGGAATGGGCTGGATTTGAACTTAAGGATCAGCCAGTGCCACCCCTGCCCTGGGCAGGGACACCTCCCTCTATCCCAGGTGCTCCACCCTGGCCTTGGACACTTCCAGGGATCCAGGGCAGCCACAGCTCCTCTGGGAATTCCATCCCAGCCTCTCCCCACCCTCACAGCCAGGAATTCCTTCCCAATATCCCACCTATCCCTGCTCTCTGGCAGTGTCCTGTCCCTCCATCCCTCTCCAGCTCTCCTGGAGCTCCTCTAGGCTTTGTCAGGGGCTTCTAAAGTTTCTCTGGATCCTTCTTCTCTTTTACCCCCAGGTCTCCCAGCCTGGCTCCCTCTGGAAGTTTTACCAGTGTTAAAAAAAATCTTCATTTTATCAACACCAGGTTACACTCATGTAGAATCAAGCTACCAACTCTCCAAAATGAGAAGGCTTAAGCCATAATTTTTTGTTTTACTCAGGTTGGCTCTCAGCTTAGACAGTGAAGAAGAAGATCCAAAGTGAGGGGTGAAAAATCCCACAGCTGGAGAAAATGTCACCACGATCCCCAGGGTTTAGGGGCAGAGGGAAGTGGAAAGCTTTGCTACACTATCAGCTTCTGTGGGATGGCAGAATCCACCAAAAGGGCTCCGTTCTGCCATGGCTGGGAATGAAAGCTTTATTCCAGGCCTTGTGACTCCACAGTTAATTACCACTAACACATTAAGTCAACCACTTCAGCTCAGCACACAAAGCTCTCTTTCATTCCAGGCACAAGAATGTGACTGGAGGAGAGGGTTTTGTATCAAAAATAATGTATTTTTTATATCAAAACCAGTGTGGTGGCAGCTGGAGCAGGGCAGGGATTGTCCCTCTGTGCTGGGCACTGGGGAGGTTCCTCGAGGGCTGTGCCCAGTTCTGGTCCCCTCAACTGAGACATGGAGGGGCTGGAGTGAATCCAGGGAAGGGAACAGAGCTGGGGAAGGGGCTGGAGCCCCAGGAGAGGCTGAGGGAGCTGGGAAGGGGCTCAGCCTGGAGAAAAGGAGGATCAGGAGGGACCTTGTGGCTCTGCACAACTCCCTGACAGGAGGGGACAGCCGGGGGGATTTGGGATCTTATCCCAGGGAACAGGGACAGGAGGAGAGGGAACAGCCTCAGGCTGGGCCAGGGGAGCTCAGGGTGGACACCAGCAGGAATTTCTCCATGGAAAGGGTGGTCAGGGATTGGAACTGCCCAGGGGGATTGGAGTGCCCATCCCTGGAGGTGTCCAAGGAATTCCTGGATGTGACACTCAGGGACAAGGTGGGGATCAGGCATAGGTTGGACTCAATGGCCTTGGAGCTCTTTTCCAACTTAAATGATGCTGTGATTTTGGGAGGGCAGAGTGGGAGAGGGATTTCCTGACCCCCCCAAGGGCAGCAGAGCCCTGGCCTTACCCTTGTTGTTATAGACATCTAAGTAATTTGGTGCAGAGAAGATTGTGATTAACGAGGGAAAGCCCGTGGTCTGGCTCTTCCTGTACATTCGGTACCTGCAAAACAGGGCACGAGTTAAACCTGGCTCAGCACAGCCCAAAGCCTGCCCAGCCCAGCCCAAAGCCTGCCCAGACCCTGGGCTGCAGCACTTACCCAGCATCCTGGGCTTCGTGAGCTCGGATTACGGATAACAAACTATTGTTCTGCAAAAATTCACACACTGCAGGATAACTGGAAAACAAAAAGGGAGGAGAACTCAGCAGGGAGCAAAGCAGAGCACAGTGCTTGGTGGTCTTGGTTGCAGGGAGCAATCACTTGCAGAAAACATCCAGTTTCTGTCCAGCACTCCAAAATATGTTTTATCATTCAAAAATTAATTGCAAAAGGTTCTGTTTATAAGTGGACTGTCAGCACAAATCCTTATTTTTTAGCAAGGAAAGATTATTTCCTAGAGATCCAGGTGCTGAAAACCACTCACAGGGCCATTCCAAAGAAACACCTCTGCTGTTTGAGACCCCAATTCTATAAAGTAACTTATCCAAAGGCAGCTCAATATTACAGGAGGAGAAAAAAACAAACAAGGATTTGTGCATTAGAGCCAAGTGAGGAGAATTTCAAGTACACACAGAGTGGCCTGAACAGTGATTTTAGTGGGAGGGGAGAGAAATGCCCCCTAAACCACCCCTCACCTGTAGAAATAGGAGCAGCCTCGGACAGTGTTGTGGGCAAAATGCTCCAGGGTTTTCTCGTTGCCGTAATCCTCCGAGGGATCCGACCACAGCAGGTCACACATCGGACCAAAGGCTGGAGGCTCCTTAAACCTGTCTAACTGGAGAGGGGACACAACATCAGCAGGAGCTGTGGCAGGATTCCAGCCCCAAATCCACCCAGGAGTGAACCCCACTGATGCCCGGAAAGGCTGAGCTGGAACAGAGACTGGATAGAGCTAAAGGGATAAAATAGGAATTTACTGAAAGGATTCACCTTGGGCAGTGCAAGAGCCTGGATGGGGCTGCACCCAAATCAAACCCAGGATGGATCCTGAGTTTTACACTTTTATAAGTTTTGGTTCATCCACACATTGGGGTCAATTATCCAACCACAGCCCCAGGCTATGGAGTCTCAGCTCCCTGGTTTGCCCCCCTTCCCTCACCGTTGTTTCTGCTTTTTGGGTACCAGTTGGGAAGGGATTATTTTATCTAACTCCCCTTTGAAGAGAATTTACCAACACCTAACTAACACCTTACTAACACCAACATGAAGTTTCAGAGTTACACACTAAGCAGCAGAGAACCTGAATAATATAAAATCTAAACCCCAAGGCATCACTGCCCTTGTGTGAGTGAAGGTTTGGGATGGAAGGACTCGAGTCCATAAAGGAAAGGTCCTGGATTAGGATTGGATTGCCCTCAGCATCCCCTGCCACACACCAACCCCACAGAGATGTCCCCAAACTGCAGAGTTTTAAAACCCAGGGGTTTTGAATTCTCTTCACCTGTCCCCAATGCGTTCTGCTCACTGATCTCAGCGGGATGAACTCTGGTGAGAAGCTGCTGGGAAGGGATTGTTTTGTCAGGGAACTGGGGGTGAAGGGAGAACTTCATGGAGCTGACTTACTTTCCTAATGTCATCTAGACACGTGATTTCTGGAGACAGGCCCCCGTGGACACACAGGAATTGCTGGTTGAGGAGGGCAGCAAGAGGAAGACAGTCGAAGGTGTCCATGCACGCGTCGTACACTCGCTCCGAGTACTTGATTCGACCTGGCAAGGAGGAATTCAGTCAGGCTCTGATGGGATAAATGCTGATCAATAAATTCAAGGAACTCAATTTCTAAAGGAGATACAGGAGGTCAGAATCAAAATGGCCCACGAATCAAGCTTTACATCAGGGTGTTAGTGAAAATACTGACTTGGACCCAAACTCTGCACCTGTGGACTCGTGAAAATTCTGACTTGGAATCAAATTTTGGACCAGTGTATTCGTGAAAATTCTGATTTAGAATCAATCTGTGCACCAGTGTGTTTGTGAAAATTCTGATTTGGAATCAAACTGCAGCTGTATGTTCGTGAAAATTCTGATTTAGAATCAAACTCTGCACCTGTGGATTCGTGAAAATTCTGATTTAGAATCAAACTCTGCACCTGTGGACTCGTGAAAATTCTGCCTTGGAATCAAATTTTGGACCAGTGTATCCGTGAAAATTCTGATTTAGAATCAAACTCTGCACCTGCGTATTCATGAAAATTCTGATTTGGAATCAAACTTTGCACTTGTGTTTTAGTGAAAATACTGACTTGGAAAAGAATTTTTGGATGTGTAAAAGAAAAGGTTTTTTAATCTGGAATTGGACAATACTCGGGTTGTTTTCTAAAACACCTGCACTGAGATCAGCACAAAAGAGATGAGGTGTTTCCACATAATTAAATCTGGATCATGGAATAAATTTGGGATGCTGATGAAGCCACCCCATCACTTCCCCACAGCCCTGCTGCACCTCTAGACTCATCCTGACTGCTGAATTTGGCACAGCAGCATCCCACAGCCATGGAGGGCAGGAATTGCCTTCCCAGCTGGACACAGGTCCTGGGAGGCAGGATTTGAATCCACAGAAATGGATCTTCCCTCTGGATCTTTCAGGGATGACAATCCCAGTGATGCCTCACCCAGGCACGGGGGAAGAGCATTAATTAATCCAAATCAGTTTGGCTCTTACACCAAGCCTCAAACATGCTCAGAAATGCCATTTTTTCAGAGATACTAACAGGGGTTCTCAGGGAAAGGGGAAAAGCAGCACCTCCTGCTTTCCAAAGGGAAAAGCCCAACCCCATCACCAGGAGCTCACCTGTGTGCAGGTGATGGACACAGCATCCAGCACAGAGCTGGGAGGGCTTTCCCAGCTCATTCCTGAGCAAACAGAACAGGGACTCATCCCCTCTGAGCCCTCCTCCATCCAACACCACCCAGAGCTGATGGGATAAAGACTGGATTTGTGCCTTGCCCAGAATTATCTCCTGATGCTGGGCCCTTGAGCAAGAATTCCCTAAAGGAGCTTTGCATTGAGTTCTCTGCCCCTTTTATTGTCACCCATCATTCCCTGACCTTTCCTCATCACTGCTTCAAAAATATTCAAACTCTGTTCACAAAGCCATCTTTTAACTGAAAAAAAAAAATATCTGAAAGGTAAAAGATCCTCCCTAGTGCAAAAAGGGAGGAGCAAATCCTTCCCCTGTTCCCAACTGCAGCCACTGATCCCAGCTGCACAATCTGGAGCTGGAAGTCTTTTGGCACTGATTAAATGTTGCTGGGTCTGGAAGTCAGGGAGGGGAGGATGTGTGTGCCTGGCTCATCAGGGGAGAAGTGTTCCCATTTCTTCCATCCACACTCAGTCTCTGAAACCAAAAGGCCACATTTGGTGCTTAGCAGAATTTAAAGATTTGGGTTTTGGGGTGTTTTTTATAGCAGGGGTTGAAAGAGAAGAGCAGGAAAACAAGACAACAAGGTTTTTACAGCTCTGATGCCACAAAAATTGAAGCCCACGCCTTCTCACAACACCTTTTTTAAAAAATATATTTTAAAATGTATTATTTAAATGCATTCAAATCCTTCTCCCACTGCTGATACTTACATTCCTGCTTGAAGGTGAAGTATTCTGTGAGGTGCCTGCACTCGTGGTTCCCTCGAAGGAGGAACAACGTTTTGGGATGATTTATCTTTAAACTCCATAAATACAGCACGCACTGCAAGAGAGGCAAGCAGGGGATGTCATAAAATCATTTCCCAGGGCACTCATCAGCCTGAGACTGCACTAAGAGGTTCTGGGAAGACACCCAAAGTGGAACCCAGCTCCATAATGGGCAGTGGATCTTCTCCTGGCCAAGTGGGGAAAAGCCACTGGGATTTCTCTATATTAGGGCTGACTTGGAGAAGTGACAAATGAGGTTGGAGCCAACAGAAAGCAGCTCAGGGCTGGGTGGGGGCAGCTCTGCTTCCAGCACAAACTAAAGGAAAAAAAAGACCTTTTTGCAGAGCAGCAAAGCAGAACCAGCTGTTTGCTCCAGATGTTCCACTGGGATGGAGAGCAGCGAGAAGAGCAGGCAGATATTTGTCCACAAAACACCCAGAAAATTCAACTTCACCTTCCCCACTGATCTCCCCCCTGCCTGGTTTTCTGCTTACGTTACAGTCATGTGAAAGTTCAAGCTCAAAACAGGAAAAGCTGAGCCCAAAAAACAAGCTTAGCTTAGCAAAGCTCTCTGGCTTTGAAAAGGGCTTTCCACATCCCCTCTGCAGAACACCTGCAAAGCTGGAGCCTTTGATGAGGCACAGAGCAAAGTCAGGCCTAAAATGGGGGTTTTAGCAGAAATATTTCATGCTGGCTTCCCCCAAAAAAACCTGAGGGAAGGGCTGGGAGGCAGGGAGGGCTCTGTCACCCTGTGTGTCAGGCTGTTATCTCACACAGGGAATTGTTATCACATTTCCCTCCTTGCTGTGGAGTGCTGGAAGGACAAGCCACAGCCACAGCAAGCTCCAGGATCTGGATTAAAGTCCCTAACAGGAGCTTACCCTGGAGGCTGGCAGGCTGCAGGACACACCTGGGGAACAGGAACCACCTCCAAATCTGTGTTACACCCTCCAACATTCCCAATCTGGGGCACAGATCCCCAGGAACCAGCTGGAATCAAGCTCCAGAACCCAAAGGAACTGGTTCCCAGTTGGTTCCCAGCACAGCCAGCTTAGATCTGGTGGTGTTTAAGTACTGAACCTGCAAGGTAAGCTCTGCATGAATCATCCCAGCTGATCCCAAAAACCCTGAGGAGCTGTAAAGCACTGCCTGTGTCTCACTTGGAATTCAACCCCACATTAACAACTTGATTAATTGGGAATTCCAAAGGAGAACAGGGCCAAGGCCAGTAGCAGAATCATGTTTTATTGCATCTGTTACCAGGAGGAACGCTCCCAACAAAACCATTTATAATTATTCTGGGATTTAAAGCTTTAACCTCCCTGTGTTTGCAAGCGAAATGTCACTTTTCTGGGCTGGCAGGAGAGCTTGGAAGTTGCTATAAATGAACCTAAATGACTTGGAGGAAGAACCAGCCCTGGCATCAAAGCAAGGCAGAGATACAGCATCAACAGGGGAGGGTTTGGGATGTATGGAAAGCTGGCAGAAGAGAGATTTTAAAACACATTTGAAGGGGTTTGAAGTGAAATTGGGTTGAATTTGGCACTGCAATTCTTCCTGGACATGCCAGGGATGTGGAGAGCGACCATTCCCTGGGGCTGGAGGCCACTTCTCAGGGATGTGGGGACTGCCAGGTACCAGGACATGGAGTAAAGGACACTGAAGAGCCCTCGAGGGCTCCAGAGGGGCTGGAATGAGAAATGAGGAATGAGGGAGTTTCTACACTCGCATGCCTTGGATGCTTCCTGGTGTTTTGCACTGATCCCTTTCCCAGTGCCTATCCAGGAATTGATTACTGCCTGTTTGCAATAGCCAAGGAGCAAATCCAGGCTGTCACAGCTTTTTGGGCTTAAATAATGTTAAATAATCTCCTTCTCCCCTTATTCTGCCTCTCAGTGTGTAGCCCGAAGCCAAGAATTTGATCCACTTGGGAAGGGAAAGCTCAGCAGGACACTGGGAGGGAATTCCAAGAGGAATTGGGATTTGCAACCCCAAAAATGCAAGAGGGGTTGGTGCCAAACCTGCCCCCACCATGACCTCTCTCACCATTCCCAAAACCTGGTATTTGTAAGGAAGTTTTACACACAGAGCCTGCCAGAGTGGGAGCAGAGGCAGAACTCCCAAATCCAGCCCACAAATCCACCTTCACTCCCACTTACAGGGCTGACTGGATCCCTTTAATATTACTCTGAATCTCTTTAATATTATTCTGGATAAAAAGTGCATTAAATCAAGATTAACATATAATTCCATAATTAGACAGCAATCACATGTCCTGTCATAACTGGATTGGAAGAGCTGGCCTGGGAAAGGTGCATCCATTATCACACCACTTTTCCAGATAAATTTCCTCTTTCCATGGATTCTGTTCCTGGTCACAAAGCTGGTTTTACTTTCTAACTGAACAAAATCATTCTGTTCATTGTTTTCCAGCTTTATGGACTGGGATGGTCCTTCCCTACCATGAGCACAACCCCTCTTGTGCCATTGTGGGATTTGGGACTAAAAGCTCCACGAAAGGAGCATTTTTCCTCACTGGGAATCCATCAGCACGTCCCCATGGAGGAGTTCATCCTGATTTCTGTGCTGCCTGTCAGCCCTGCACCCTGGAGCTGGGATTTGTGACCCAAACCCTTCCCAGAGTCCCCTTCCAGCAGCATTCCAGCTTTCACACGCTTCTTCCCCTCCCCTCTCTCCTCACAATTCTTTTCTTTAAAAAAAAAAACAAACAAAAAAAAAACAACAAAACCATCAACCAATCCACTCTCCATGGCCTCATTATACTGGGAATTCATGTTTTTAAATGAGAATTTCCCTAAGCCAGAGGCCCAGCAAGAATTTGTTGAATGATTTGTTGCTGACATCCAGCTGAGCTGATAAACTGAGAGGCTTCAGGGGGGTTGAAAGGTTTTTTCTGAGCCACAGATTCCTCCTTTTACCTGGACAACCAAACACCTGGAGCCACAGGGAACACCTGGCAGGGATATTTGGCCCTTACACCTCCTTGGCCCCAACTCTGGCATCATTTCCTGCCTGCCTGCAGCAGGATGCAATTAAACCATTCCCTCCTATTACATTCTGTTAAAAGGTCACAGTTGTGGAATTGTGGAATATCCTGAGCTGGAAGGAATCCACAGGGATATTCCAAGGCCTGGCTCTGCTCAGGATACCCCCAGCTGCTCAGGGCAGGCACTGGATCATCTCCCCATGGATGCTCAGTTTTGTGTGGTGACTCAAGAGACTGCTGCTGCTGCTCCTCACCTTCCCAAGGTCACATCACAGGGAAATCCTGGATGTTTTTCCATCTGGGATACTCCAAACCTGCTGTTGTTTTACTACAGACAGCAGATTTTGTGCATCAAGGTGGGAATTTCTTCCAGCACAGTGCGGTAGGTGGAAGAGAGAGGCACATGGAAATGAAAACTTTGGGATTTTGCCTTATCCTGATGTTTGGAGTAGCCCTTGTGCCCATCAAAGCCTACCCTGAGCTGTGGGATCAGAGGGATTCTCCAGGGGGAATCTGTGGCAGGGGGAAAGGGAAGGAGGAGAGGAAAAAGCTGCAGGAAATATAAGATAAATAATCTTTTTTTGCTCTACCACCTCAGTTCTCCAAGGAGAGACACCATCTTGGGATTCTTCCATATTATCACAGGCAGAGAGGACAAGGAGGAATGGATTTGAACCAAAAGGGGATTTGGGAAGAATTTATTTCCTGTAAAGGTGGGGAGGCCCTGGCACAGGCTGCCCAGAGAAGCTGGGAAAGACTTCCTCATCCCTGGAAGTGTCCAAAGCCGGGTTGGACAGGGCTTGGAGCAACCTGGGATAGTGGAAAGTGTGGGGGGTGCAACAGGATGGGATTTAAGGTTTTTTCCAACCCAAACCATTCCATGATTCTGTGATGATGGAGAGACCAGGGCGCTGATCCCTGGAGCACTTCTGGAGATCTGAGAGTAAAATCTCAGAGTCAGATCAATCCTGGGCTAAGAGCAGAGTGGGAACTCTGCTTTCTCACCCTGGTTCTACACAATCCATACACAGACACAGGGCTCAACACCTCTCATTTGAAGGCTCATGGGTTAACACTAAAAAAATTCCACTTTTTCTCTCAGAAGGAGCTGCTGTTCTGGAATATAATCCCTTTTCCACATTCCAACTGCAAACCCAGCAACGCAGAGAAGCAGTGGGATGTGTCCTTCCTCTTCCTCCCTGGGGGGCTCCTCCTGCCAGCACCACCCCAAATCCCACCAGCCCCAGCCCCTCCTCTGCCTCATCCCTCCCAGCTCCCCCGGAAGCTGCTCCTCGTCACACCTTGGCTCCCTGTCAGGATTCCAGAGCTTGGGGCTGGAAGGGAGCCAGGGGCTGCTGGAGCTCAAGCTGTCAGCCCTGCTCTCCCTAAATCCTCTGCAGAATCCTTCAAAGAACCCCTTGCACTCATCCCTGACAGTTCCTCCCCAAAAATTTTCACTGGGTGAAGATTCCTCTGCAGTGGCTCAGCTGCTCCTGCAAATTCTTTTTTCCAAGAGAAATCACTCCCTGTGTTATTCCAGCTGATTTCTGCCACACTTCAGGCCCCTGTTCCCCAAAAAGCCCTTCCTTACATTGCTTCCAACTGGGATAAATGCTCCACTTCCACTTGGCCCTGCCTCTGTGAATCCAGATGGCTGCAATCCCTTGGGATTTGTGGCATTTGCTAAGAGCTGTCCCTTCCTGTCCCATCCCAGCTCTCCACTGAGCCAGCAGTGGATCCACTGAATCCTTCATCCTCCAGACCAAGAACTCCCAGTTTCTTGCCCATGGAATCCCAGGGAGCTGCAAAGCCCTTTCCCAGCCCAGGTGACTTCTGCTCCTTTCTCCTGACCCCACTGCAGGATTTTCAGAGGGGAGCAGTGACTTGGGCACGTGGTCCCTTCTCTTCCTGCTCAATCCTGAATCCTGCAGCTTTTCCAACATTTGCTTCCCTCTGCCTGCTGGGATCCTATTGCCTGTCCCTGAGTGACAGCTCCAAGTGACATTAAAACCACTCCAGAAGGCAGAGGTGAGGCATTAACCCCACCACTGCCACTTCACTGTCACTGTGTGAGGACATCATTTTCCTGCCCAAAATCCCACTGTGAGTTATCAGCATTGCTTTCATTCCATGCAGAACTCCACTGGAGGGTAAATCCAGCATGAGAGATCTGGGTTTGGTGCTTGGACTCATTCTGAGCTGTATTTGAACTCATTCTGAGTTGAATTTTACTGATTTTGAGCTGTATTTAAATGATTCTGAGCTGCATTGAATTGATTCTGAGCTGGATCTAATTGATTTTGAGTTGCATTTTAACTATTCTGAGAGGTATTAAACTGATTTGGGGCTGTGTTTAATTGATTCTGAGCTGAACTACATTGACTCTGAGCTGAATTTGAACTGATTCTGAGTTGAATTTTACTTATTCTGACCTGCATTTTACTAATTCTGAGCTGGATTTTATTGATTCTGAGCTGCATTTGAATTGATTCTGAGTTGTATTTAACTCATTCTGAGCTGGATTTTATTGATTCTGAGCTGCATTTGAACTGATTTTGAGCTGGTTTTAACTGATTCTGAGCTGTATTTTACTGAGCTGCATTTGAACTAATTCTGAGCTGCATTTGAACTGATTTTGAGTTGGTTTTAACTGATTCTGAGCTGTATTTTACTGAACTGCATTTTACTGATTCTGAGCTGCATTTGAACTGATTCTGAGTTGGTTTTAACTGATTCTGAGCTGTATTTTACTGAAATGCATTTTACTGATTCTGAGCTGCATTTGAACTGATTCTGAGTTGAATTTTACTTATTCTGACCTGCATTTTACTAATTCTGAGCTGTCTTTTACTGATTCTGAGCTGCATTTGAACTGATTTTGAGTTGGTTTTAACTGATTCTGAGTTGTATTTAACTGATTCTGAGCTGGATTTTAGCAGAGGTTCAACACTTTGGGTTCCTTTACCCCCAGCACCCCCAAGCTCCACCTCCTTGGTCACCTCTATACTGAAGTAGCCTCTGTCCACGTAGTCCCCCAGGAAGAGGTAGCGGGTGTTATTGGGTGATCCTCCCACTTCAAACAGCTTCATCAGGTCAAAGAACTGCCCATGGATGTCACCACACACTGGGGGAGGAAGAAGAGCACAAAAGAGGGACAGAATTACCACACTAAGAAAAGCAAGGTCACAACAGCAGCAAGCAGCAGAACTCTGAGCAAGACAGAAGAGAATCAAAATCCTCTCTTCTGAGAGCTCAGCAGAGTTAAAAAACCTCATGGGTGGATATCCTGGTTGTTATTGAGGACTCCAGCCCTGAGCTCTGACCTGTGATTGGAGCCTCCACCTCGATCATGGTCTTCTCGTGCCTGAGGATGGCGGCGCCATCGTTGATGATTTTCAGCGCCGCGTCCTCCTCCAGCCGCCCTTCCTTCACCAAGTGGCTCTTGAGGACGTCGAGCCTCGGCTTCCCATCCTCAAACACCTCCTTCAGAGTGAGCCTCTGCGTGGGAGGGAATGGGACAGCTGGAAAGGCAAGGCAGGGAGTCAGCAACACGGAGCTTTTCGGGGACAGGGAGTGACAGGCTTTGCTTCCCAGCCTCGAGATGGCACCCAGAAATGGAATTTCCACTGAAATGATGCTCTTAAATATCCAGAGCTGCTGGATTCACCTCTCAGCTTGGTTAAAACCCCACTTGGTGCAGCCTAAATGCCACCTGTACCTGTCCCAGAGCTGCCTCCCAATCCCAAGGGGTCGGCGTCCGAAGGCGGAACAGATTCCATGGAAATATCACAAAACCAGGAAAAGCAGCGAGCCAGGTAGGAGGATCAACATAAAACTTTTACTTATCAGCAAACCACACATCCCCAAAAAGCAGAATTTGCTCCTTTCTCCCCCAATACCTCAAAAAGCTTCACCCCTAAAAAGAATTTGCTCTTCACTCCAATACCTCAAAAAGCTTC
>VZTT01035780.1:0-14216 GCA_013400855.1 Buphagus erythrorhynchus | reverse complement strand
GTTTGGTTTGGGGTGATCCACACAGAGCTCCAAGAAAAGCCTCTTATCCCACAGGGAGCTGGCAATCCCCTCCCAGCCTCAGGGATAAGGCAAAAAACCTCCCCCCCAAAGTCCTGAAAGCTCTGCTGTCCATAGGGATGCTGGCAGCTGGACACACCATCTTACCCTTGTCAGGCATCACCCAAAATATCCCAAAATCTGGAATGCATAGGGTCTTTCATGGGGATTTTAATGCTGGTGGTGCCAGTCTGTGTCTGAGTAAACATCTCCAACAGTGAGCACAGAACCCACCCAGTGGATAATGAACCAACATTCCAACATTCCACTTCTCCTGGGTGCTGGAATGCAGCTTGGGTGGAAAATACCTGGGATGCAAATCAAATAAATCCCTGTCCTCATCCAACACCCAGCAAAGACCCTGCTCTGCTGAGGCCACATCTTGAGGGCTGTGCCCAGTTCTGGGAGCCTCACTGAGGGGCTGGAGGGAATCCAGGGAAGGGAACAGAGCTGGGAAGGGGCTGGAGCCCCAGGAGAGGCTGAGGGAGCTGGGAAGGGGCTCAGCCTGGAGAAAAGGAGGCTCAGGAGGGACCTTGTGGCTCTGCACAACTCCCTGACAGGAGGGGACAGCCAGGGGGATTTGGGATCTTATCCCAGGGAACAGGGACAGGAGGAGAGGGAACGGCCTCAGGCTGGGCCAGGGGAGCTCAGGGTGGACACCAGCAGGAATTTCTTCCTGGAAAGGGATGTTAAATATAGGAAGGGATTGCCCAGGGAGGTTTGGAGTTCCCATCCCTGGGGGTGTCCAAGGAACACCTGGAGGTGGCACTCAGAGCTCTGGGCTGGTGACAAGGTGGGGATCAGGCACAGCTTGGACTCGGTGATCCTGGAGCTCTCTTCCAACCTGAACAACCCCATGATACACCAAAATACGTTGAATTTTCCAAGATAGAGCTGGCCAAATAACAGTGAGAACAGCGGTGCCACTGCTCCCTTTTAAATGCAAATCCAGCAGCAATTTACCCTGAAAACCCCAAGAGGAAACGCAAAGAGAGGCGGCACAAGAGATTCTTTACAGCTGAACATCAATTTTCAAATCCCAGGAACTGCAGGAGTGGCTCTAATGAAAGGGGAGCTGGTGCCTGCAACGAGGTGGCCCCACTTTCATGGATCCCTTTGGAAGTTGTGCTCCGGTGTCCCACGTGCCTGGAACGCTCCAGAGCCTTCCCTGCCAAGCTGCCAATTAAAGAGGGTTAAACCAGACCTGCTTAAACCAACACGAGCAGGGTTTTTACTGCATTCACAGCCCAGCTCTGCTCCAAAATGAAAAAAAGAAAAAAGACCCCTCTGGAGATGGATAAATAATCATTGTGCAGGATTTTTCCCCTCTGGGTCACTGTAAGGTTGGCAGTGAGGGAGGAAATGAGGGAAGATGTGGGGCTGACACCAGCAGGATCAGCTGGGATGAGGAAGGGCAAAAGGAGCTGGGTGGAAATGTGGGTCCAGGACTTGGAACAAGGGATTTTTTTTTTTGGGACATTGAGAGGCTGGAAAATGATTTGTAAGTACTAGAAACCCTGTGGTTGTCCTGGCACTGCCATCTGACTCCAAAGGGAGCCAGGGAGCACTTGGAGGGTAAATGATTTACAAGAAAGAGAGAAACAGAGAGAAACAGAAACCATTCATCTCCGTATTCCCCACCAATGCAGGCCCTCAAACACCTCTGGAGCCACCCTAAGGAAGTGAAAAGCCCCAGAAGTGGGGCTGGAGAGCTCAGCAAAGATGGGATGTGAGCCCAGGACAGCACTGCCCGTCCAGAGATCCACGGGGAGCTCCTGGCTTTGCCTTTTCCTGGTAGCCCCAGCGAGCAAAGTTATGCAAGATCAAATCTGAGGCTTCAGCCAAGAACTTTTATGTAAGTTCCCTCCTTGGCTTTGCACAGCTCCACTCCCACAAGGAGCTGGGCACGACCAGGAACTGGCTCCTCCTTGGCTCTGCCAGGGTTTCACTCACCCCACTTGAATTAAATTAAAATTTTTGTCTTTATCCATGCCCCATTCTCTTGGACAGGAGGAAGAGGATGCTCCTGCGGCCAGGCTGGGCTCTCCCAACAGCAGGAACAGCCCTGAGAGCAAACTGAGCTGGAATTTTGTACCTCCAGGGCACTGAGAAGGGTGGGGAGACTCACCCAGTTCCTGCTCCTATCTGAAAAATGAGGAGATAACTCCTTATCTCACAGAAAAAATCAGTTGTGGAGTGGCTTGGGATGGAAGGACCTTCCACTAGGCTAGGCTGCTTCCAGGGACACTTCCAGGGATCCAGGGGCAGCCAGAGCTTCTCTGGGAATTCCATCCCTCCCCACCCTCACAGGGAAGAATTCCTTCTCCTGAATTTCCCCTCTTTCAGCTCCTGTCACTGCAATTCCATGGCTGGTCCTGGAATGCCCAGGCAGCGCAGACACAGAGCCAGCTCCCAAATAATTCATGAAAACGATGGATAAAAACACAACATTCCAAGAATGAAACCCTGTGACCTGTGTGCCACCTTCCCTCTGCACACAAACCCCGAGTGCTGCAGCCAGCCTTGTTTGAGCAGTGAGATCTGCACGGTTTGTAATTCCACCAAACCCTCTCCCAGGAAAAGGCAATTCGTGCTCCACCAACAGGACAACCATAAACAAAAGGACACAAAAGCAAGAGAAGTTTGAGGTGTGAAATGGATTAAAAAGTCGGGTGTGCCCCAGGGAAAATGAAATTAAAAGGAAAATCAAAGGGATCTCTTTGCTCACTCCAGGGCAAGATTCCATTTCCCACCAAATTAACACGGATTTTATTTGCCAGGCCATGAGCAAGGGGGTATTTGCAACACTCTGAGAGGACATGGATAATTAAAGATGGGAGAATTTGGGGAAAAGCTGCTTTTCCAGCACCAGCATCGCTCATCCCTCAGTGCCAGATGAAAATCCCGCAGGAAAAAAAATCCCATTCCTCTCTGTCCTTAAAATGTACTTAAAATTCAGCTTCATCAGGGCTGCCCCATCCCCACCTCCAGACAGAGAAATTAAAATGATCCACAAATGATTGTTTATATATCCCAGAGTCTCCTGGAGGGCTGGACCTCAGCATTCCTGACTGAAAAAGGAGCAGGAGCTCCGTGCCTGGAGTGGCAGCTCTGGCCAAAGCTGCTCCAGGAAAAAGGGATCCCCCCAACCCCCCAAAAATAATCCCACAGGATTTAAAATCCTCAAAAATGAACTCCAGAGAGGTTTTCCTGGAGCTCATCTGGGAGTGAATCCAAACAAAGCCCCTTCCCTGCTTGCTCCTATGAAAAATGAGGTTTAATTTTTTTGGTAGATTTTTAAAAGGTTCAATAAAAGACAATAAGAGACAAATGATAAAGGGAAAGGTTATAATGGCCAGGTGTTTGGTATTTAGTTAAGAGTATATCTGTTGTTTTGGAGATTTTTTTTTTAATTTATTAGCCTGTTGTGTATTTATAGATCAAATGCTGCTCCCATGATCTGCAGGAAAAAGGGGTCCCTTTAACACCCCCATAATAATCCCACAATAAAAGACAGTAAGAGACAAATAATAAAGTAAAAAGTAATGGTTGGGTGTTTGGTATTTAGTTAAGTTTTGGAGATACTTTTAAAATTTATTAAACTGTTGCGTATTTATAGATGTATTATCTATTTTCAAACTTTTTTATAAACTGTTTTTTCTATTTTAGGAACTGTTTTATATGGTTATTTTTTGAGTTTGTTTTTTTTCTAGAGTATGTGTGTTTTTTGGTTGTGGTTTTAATTTATTTTTTTAATTAGTTTTGAGTTGTGGTATTTAATTTTTATTAAATTAAATAAATCAATTTTCATAGATGGTCAGTGTTGGTAACTGGTATATTAGTATTAGTGTTTTTACTGGGTGTTATTTAATTAGGTAGGTAGTTTATTTATTACAGAGATGCTTTATTAGTTTATGTTAATTTAAAAGAAAACTGTATCTTAAAAACTACTTTAATACTACACATATAGTATTCATCTTAATATTTGCAAAAAGCCAATACTGTAATATGTATTTATAACACTCCTCATTGTGGAGCACATGGCGAGAGATGCAGTTTGGATCAAAAAAAAAGCACATTTTGGGGTAAAAACTGAGAATTTGGACACTGAAGAAGCTGGATGAGCTGTCAAAGGTAGAAATATTCCCAAAAAATCTCAGGAGTTTTCCATCCAAACCCCCTGGGAAAGGGAGAAGCTGCCCCAGGGCTGAGCTGGGCACAGCACAAGCAGCAGGGTGAGGTTTTTTTTTTCCCTCCTTCCCAATTTCCAAACAGCCCAATGTTATTTTTATCCAATATTTTATTCCCATTCACACCTAACCTACATTCATCTATTCAAAGCTGAGTCTGGGCTCACATGGAACCAGCTCAGAGGGAATCATGTGGAGAAATCCAGCACAGAAATGATATTTTTTGCTG
Source organism: Buphagus erythrorhynchus (assembly GCA_013400855.1). Taxonomy (NCBI): domain Eukaryota; kingdom Metazoa; phylum Chordata; class Aves; order Passeriformes; family Sturnidae; genus Buphagus; species Buphagus erythrorhynchus. Next base: position 9,740 of record VZTT01035780.1, on the reverse strand, counting down.
GGAAAAAAAGGTGGATTTTCAGTTTTTGGAGTCATTAACAGGGAACAGAGCCTTGGAGGCAGGGGATGGATGTCACTGGCACTCCAGCAGTGCTCCAGCCACCCTGATTTTCCTGCTGCTCCATCCCAGATCCAAAAGCAAGGCCAGGCTGGATCTCAGCAGCTGGGTGATGCTGGAATCCCAGAATTATCCAGCTTGGAAAAGCTCTCCAAGGTCATGGATTCAATCTGTGACCAATCCTCACCTTGTCCCCAAGTGCCAGGCATCCCCTGGAAACCTCCAGGGATGGGAATTCCACCATTCCACCCAATGCCTGACCACTCTATTTATTTATTTTCCATGCCATAATCTTCACTCTTCCCAAAATGATTAAACCACATGAATTTCTGGTCGTTAAACACAAAATGTCTTTGCTTTAAGAATCCTCACCCTGTTTTCTGGGAGGTTTTTTTTCTCCCCTGAGGTGCCCTAATGTGAGAACCTGTAAAATCAGGGGTGTGTGTGTGTGTTTGATATGCTGATTTTTCCTTGGATCAAGCCCTGACAAATAATCTGTGTCATTTTCCAGGCCTGGCACGGGCAGCCTGACCCTGCCATGGCATAGAACTGCTCGTTCCAGCTGCAGGAGCTCTGTGGAAAAAAAATAAAAAAAAAAAATAGTGGAGCTTCATCACCTCCCACCTGAGGAAATAAGTAATGTCTCCCTTGCTAAAACAAACAACATTAGTATCAAAGAAAAATCACCAAATAAAGAAACACCTTCTTGTATAAAAGCAGCAAGAGCCAAGAATTATTATTTTTATAATATTATTATAGCCATTTCCATCTGTTTTCCCCCAAATTCTTGCATGTTCCAATCCTCTTTTTTTTGCTCTGGGTAAGGAACCTCCAGATTTCAGAAGCTCCACAGACTCACAAATTGAGGGGAAATTTAAAAAAAAAAATCCAGAGTTCTGCTTCTCAGCCCTGGAAGTGCTGCAGGGAGACCACGAGATTTGGGGTTATCTGAATTCCTCCAGAATAGCAGCACCTTTGAATGGATGGAGTTTAAAATAGTCCCAGTTTTATCCAGAACTCCTTGGAGCTGAATCTGACCTCCTGGTTTGGAGAGCTGGCTCTGAACCTCACCTGGAGCCACAGATTCCTTTTTGTAGGACAGCCAGAATTATCTCCTCACAATAAACCCTAAAAATACCTGCATTGTATGAGCTGAGTGAATGATTTCTTCGAAGGGGACAGTCAGAGTCAGCCCAAAACAGAGCTGGGATGAACCAAGGGAGCCATTCCCAGCAGCAAAATCTGTCCCTGCCTCATCAACTCCCTCCCAGCCATTCCAGAAGTAACACCCAAAATTTGAGGCCACGTTGGGAGAAGCTGGCAGGCCCTGGGGCTGAGCAGGAGCCAGGTGCATTTAAGGCTAAAAAAAGCAGGTGACAGCTCTGTGTATGGAAATGGAAATGCAAACACAAACAGAGCACAGCCCCAGCTCCCACGGAAACACGGCACGGAGAGCCAAGAGGATGAAAAACCACTCAGACCTAAGGCCAGCCATGAACTTCCAGGGAAATATCACAGAATTCCAGAATGGTTTGGGTGGGAAGGGACCTTCAAGATGATCCCATTCCACACCTTCCACTAGATTGCTCCAATCTGGACTTGGCCACTTTGAGGGATGGGGCAGGCACAGATTTTCTGGGAAAACCATTCCAGTGCCTCACCACCCTCACAGGGAAGAAATAAAACACTGAAACCTTACAGCTCGCTGAACTGTGCTCCTGGCTCCCTAAAACCTTTGGGATTCTCCTGGTTCTGCTGGGAATTTGGCCAGTGAACAGTGAGGCCAGGACACACCAAGGTGCCTTTGCTGAGGAGGATTCCCCAGCTGAGCTGAGGGCCAAGGTTTTGCCATGGCTGCCAATTCCAGTGACAGTCCCACGAGGTGGAGCTGGAACTCTGCTCCCAGGATTAAACCCAGGAGTATTTAATTAGAACAGGGGTGACTTAAGCCACACCAGGCACCAGCTCCCAGGCAGCAGAAAGCTCACAAAGCTTTCCTGGCATGGCAGCCAGGGCTCTTCACACTCCACATCCTGCCCTGACTCTGGAATGAAGCTCAACCCAGACCTGGATCCGTGGGGTTGGTCCTGCTCCTGCCAAAGCTCCCCGTGGATCAGAGACCTCACAAACATTTTCAGTGGGCACTGAGCATCCTCAGCCTCCCTGAAGTGATAAAATCCACGTTTGCTTGCAAGGTCCATCAAGTTTGCAGCTCAGATTTGGCTCCTAATGACCGGCACTGATGCGGATTTTCCTGGGATTGTCATTGAGCTAATCAGACCAGAGCTGAGTCCTCTGCCAGGGACGTGGGCTCTGGGCATCACCCAGGGCCAGCTCACCAAGGAGAGCCCAAAAAGCTGCAATTCCAGCCTGGAAAACCTCTCTCTTTGAGACCTTCCAGCTCTACAAACTTTCCAGAGGTTAAAAATCAATGTATTCCCAGAAAATCATCACTCAACAAACCCCGTGTCTCCCTTTCATTGGTGGGATTTTAGGGAGTCGCTGCAAAACCTGAGGAAAGAAGGAGGAGGAAAAGGAGGAGGGAAAGGAGGAAGAAAAGGAGGAGGAAAAAGAGGAGGAAAGGGAAGAGGAAAAGGAGCAGGAAAAAATGGAGGAAAGGGAGCAGGAAAAAATGGAGGAAAAAAAGGAGGAAGTTTAGAGCAAACAGCTGCAGCTACTTTAAAAAAAAAGTGAGCTCCCGAAAGGAGCCAGGAGGGGATTCCTAGATGTCAGCAGGCAGGGAAATTCAGCACCTGTTTGCCAAGGTTCCAGCATGGCCACTAATAGATCATTAATGGAGGCACAGCAGGGGCTTTGTGGAAAAGGCAAATCCCGGGAATGTGAACCCGACCCTGCCCCGGCTCCCGAGGGGCTTCTGGATCCCATTTCAAACCTGCTCTAAGCAAACACAGCTCTGTGTCCTTCCAAGATCTCACTCTGGGGAATGGGCTGATCCACGTGGGAATCCTGGACTAAAGAACCCCCAGAAATATTCTGGAGCAGCCAGTGTTTGGATGCATCCAGCAAAAGGTGGTCACAGCATGGATAAACGGGGAATGTGAGCACAAAATTATGAATTTTGCCACAATCAGGGACTTGGTTTCTCTTCCCATCTCAGGCCTCAAAGCCTCACCCTGAGTGGGATAAACTGCTCTGGATAAAACATTCCTTGCAAGGTGCTTATTCCCAGGTTTGGGAATATCTCTACCCACACATCACCTCAGACCACACTGATGGTCCAAAGAGAGCTGCAAAGAAATTCAAATCTTCCCAGTGGCCACGCTGGATATCAGCCAGAGCAGTTCTCTGGCAAACCAAAAAAAGTAGCCCCAAAAAAACTGGGATAAATCAGTCCCAGTGCTGCTTTCAGAGCAGTTTCCCAGACCTGCACGTGTCAGGGATGGAGCAGGGTGAGAGGAGCTGCTGAAGCAGCAATTCCAGCCTCTGTGCCCTGGTCACTCTTCCTCCAGGAAACCCTCATGGTATTTTTTCCAAGACATCACCTTTGGGATAATACTCTGTTTGAGAAGCCATTTTACCATGTTTTGCTAGGCTCAGCAGCTGATAAAAAGGGAATATCTTCTGGAGCAATCTAGGTTGACACCACTTCTTCCTGTTCTGCTGAAATTCACCCTGAACCACTTGGGAAATTCATGCTGGGAAATTCTCCCCAGATCCATCTTGGAACAGGGAAAATGCTTTAAATTCTTTATTTTACAGGCCCACTATGGCAAAAGGTACCCCCAGATGGAAGGCTGGTGGAGAATTTTGGACAAACAACCCCACCCCGAGCTCCTCAGGGAGGTTTCCAGGTGGAGGATATCCCACTGCTCCACACTGCTCACATCCAGCTCTGCTCCTCAATGGCAACAGGGAGATCACAGAATCCCAGAACGGTTTGGGTTGGAAGGGACCTTAAGGATCACCTCGTTCCACCCCTGCCCTGATGCTCTCACCAGCAAGGCTTTGTTTCAGAGGCTGGAAAATCAGGAGAACAGCCTGGACATGCCTCCTCCTGCCAGGAAAATCCTTTAAATTTGCACTGAGATTCCTTTTTCTTCAGAGCACCCTCCATCCTCCACCTCACCTCTGCCCCAAACCCATCACTCCCTCTGCCCATGCCCGCTGTCCTGAGAGGTTTTCCCAGGATATTTGCAGATTCCCCATCCCTGAAGTGTCCAAGGCCAGGCTTAGAGCAACCTGGCATAGTGGAAGGTGGAATGAGACGAGCTTTAAGATCCTTTTCCAATCCAAACCACTCCAGGATTCCCCACCTGCCCCGGCTCTGCAGTGCCCCTTTGGCATGGCGATCCCAGGAGCTCCAGGAACCTCTGGGAGCCAAGTCCTGCATTATGGGATATAACACAGCAATGTTCCCTCACTCCTGCTGCTTAACGATGTCTGATTCCATTAGGATCCGAGCCATCCCCATCCCATAAACACGCCCGCCGTCCCAACGCCGTCCCCGGCGGGATCGGGCAGGGAATACCTGGAAAAGCGGCCAAGCTGGGAAGGATCCCGGACAAATATAGATCCCCAAGGAGTATCTTTAGATTAGCAGGCGGCTCTGCCCCCACTGAGACCCCGGGATTTACCTAAATAGCTCCTTCAGCACAGCCCAGCGCTCAGAGCTATTTTAAGCCAGCACCCTGCCCTACTTCCTAAGGAACAGCCTTCCCTTCTCCTGCCTGTGCAGCCAGAGCAGCCCCAAACCCACTCCCCTCTCCACTCTGACACCTTTCATTAAATAAAAAACACTCTTTTGGCACAGTATCCAATTAATCCGGCCTCATTTATCGCTATGAGGCCCTTCACGGCCACGAGTGGGGAAAATGGGATTAACCTTTCCCAGCTTGATAGCCAGGAAAATAACATTAAACAGTGGGATCCTGAGGAACACGACCTTCCCTCCTGCCCTGCCCACCTCCAGCACCCACCTGGAGCAGCTGCTGTTATTCCCAGAGGGAAGGGATAAATCCCAGCCCAGTCCATGTGCCTTGATGCTTTATCACCTTTCCCCAATGGTGTTTTGTGCCCCCAGGCTGGGTTTGGGGTTTACCACCAGCATTTCTGTTAATTAGCATGTTCATTAGCATATTTATTAGCCAGCAGAGCATCCATGTATCCCAGGACCCAGAGATCTGGAAGTTTGAGCCCAAAATGAGGCACCTCTGGCTCAGTTTGGGGCATTCCAGGAACACTCTGGAGAGGAACACTTTGTGTTATCCCAAGATATTTGCCTTTGGGTTTGTTTTTGGGATGAAATGCCACAAGATCCAGCAAAATCAGCCCCAAGCTTGGCCCCTTTTCCCAGCATATCCCATTTATGGATAATGAAGCATCTTTCCTGTTTATATGTAACAATAATATCAGAATTACTTGGACAAGTTTTGGGGTTTTTTCCTGGAAAGCCCCCCAAAATACCATGTTCCCAAGTAATTCCATGGGATCCCATGGGGTTCCTGCTTTAAGGACTGCCTCACCCCACACCTCCTTGAGCTCTGTCCAGCCAAGTTGCTGTATTATGACACAACTTGCTTTTTAGGGATCCCCCTCCACGTCTTGACCCTGGTGGCATTCGCACTTTTCCCCTGGCATCCCAAGGTCTGAGCACATGGACCTTGGCCTTTATTCCATTTTTAGCCATTTCCAGAGCTCCTTTTCCCCCCTTAGGTATTCCCTAATTCCTGCAAAACATCAACACTAAACAAGCCAAACCCACCAGTGAGTTTAACCCCACCACAATTTCCTTTATATTTAAGATTTCCCTCAATTTTAAAAACCTACTTCGACTTTCGTATCGGCGCTTGCTCCGTGCTGAAAATTCCCAACACCTCCCAACCTGGAGAAAATCCAACGCTCGAGCTCCCAGAGTTGTAGATTATATTAAAAACAAAAAAAAAACAAGGTGGGAAGAAAGCTGCACACACTTTTTCATCCCCCAAAAGCATCTTCAGGCAGCGAGATGAACTGGAACAGCCCCTGAACTCTCCCGAGGAGGCAGCGATTGATCTGAGGCTGGGTTTGGGCTCCCTGGAGGCTGCGGGAGTCTCGTGGAACAAATCCTGTGGGATTGCTCTGCAGCAGCTCCAAAGGCACACTGAGAGGAGGGAGAACTCCCTGGGTGTGATTCCACCTGGGTGGAGGGGGCAGGTGCTGGAGGTGTCACTGAGGTGAGCTACGGGAGCTGCCGGTGTCCCAGTGTTCCCAAAAATCTTGGCTGGGTGTGAAACGGGTCAGTGACAGCAGGGAATTGTGGATTATGGAATGGGCTGGGGGGATAAGGGGACTTGAAATCACCTCATTGCACCCAAATCACCTCATTGCACCCAAATCACCTCACTGCACCCCATCCCCTGGGCAGGGACACCTCCCACTATCCCAGGCTGCTCCAACCTGGCCTTGGGCACTTCCAGGGATCCAGAGGCAGCCACAGCTCCTCTGGGAATTCCATCCCATCCCCTCCTCACCCTCATTCCTTCCCAATATCCCATCCATCTCTGCCTTCTGGCAGTGGGAATCCATCCTCCCTTTGTCCTGACCCTCCATCCAAGTTCCTCTCCCTACTGAAACACGTCCAGGAGGTTCCCACACCAAGTGGACACTGAAATTTCAGGGAGCATCACATCAGCGGTTTTAAAATTCCCCCACGCACTTCAAATGTCTTCCATTTGGGAAAAAAACAGTCTGGACATGGAGAAAGGTGCTTGAAAATCCTTAAGGAAGGACAGCAAAGCACAAATTGGGAAATTTCTGTTTCCAGGACACCTCTGGCTGCAGCACCAGCCCCAGCTTTACACCACAATTCCTGGGATTCAGGAATTCCTTCTCAGAAAAGCAGGAATTCCACCTCAGGAATCGCAGCCTGGGACAGGGTGGGAATTAGGGATGTCTCTGACTTCCAACATCAGCTTCCAAAAAGAGGGCACTGCATCCTGGCTGCTCAGCAGCTTCCCAACATTTTGTCCGTGATACACAAAATAACAACACACAGGTAGAGAAAAATTCCAGTGGATTATTTGCTCTGGTGTCTAAATACCAATATCCTGGCTTTTTAAAGGATTTGTCATGGATGCAGCTGGACACTGCTCTGCTTCCCTGAGGATTTTACACCTTCCAGCAGGAAGAATGGAGCAGGCACACAAAATTCAACCCAAAAATGACCACAAAATTCAACCAAAAAAAGCTCTGCAAGTTTGTTGATCCTAAGCTCCAGAATCCATCCACTGCAGCAGCCCAAAGCATCATTCCAACCTGCCTGAATAATGTGGATTTTGTAGGATGTGGGTCCACCAGTCAATCCCATGGATCCACCAGGTAACTCAAGCCTAATTTTGGGCTAATGCAGACAACCAGACTCTCTAAACCCTCAGATTTCCAGCAGAACCTTCCCAAGTGCTCTCTGGAGACCAAAATTTGGATATTAATGGTCTCTGTCACCATCAACCATCCTGCTGAAACTGGGCTACAAAGAGCAATTCTTGCCTCAAAATTTGAGACATTAATAAGAAGGAACTCCTGACAAATCCCAAAATGCAAGATCTAAAAAAAAAAGCAGTTCCTGACCTACCCCAAAAGCCAAGATTTTAATAAAAATAATTTATTGAAGCACCCAAAAATCGGAGATTTTAAAAAAGGCAATTCATGGCCTACCTCGAAATTCAAGATTTTAATAAAAATCAATTCTTGACACACCCCAAAATTTGCAATTTTAATAATGAAGCTCCCCCAGCACAAGTTTTAGGCCAAAACTGCATTTCCTCTGACTAAACGTAATTACAGTTAAGGCCTTTTGCAGGGCCCTGGAGATGTAAATATATAGGTTAAACATAGTTAAAATTCCACATCCTACTTAATTGCAGGCATTTTCCACGGAACAAAATGAGCTTTTATCTTCAGCTTTTAATTATTAATAACCATGAACAATGCCACCACCTTTAAACAATAACCCTGACCTGAGAAGGAGATATTTCAACCCAGATTTCCACAGTGCTCCTGGGGGAATAAGAAACAATCTTTGGGAAATTCACGTGGATTTTGGGGCGATTTTGGAGTGAGCAGGCACTGAATGTCTACCCTACCTGGATAGGGATTAATGATGGCAATTAGCAGGAATTTCTGTGGGGTTGCCAAACCCCTAAGAGGGACCAGCAGGATCTCTGACAGGGATTCCTGGGATTTGGAAGCCCCAGAAAAAGGGAGAGAGCCTGGATCCAGCCGACTCAGCTGAATCATAATGGCTGCATTGACATTACCTTTCCTGAACAAGGCCAACCTAAACACAGGCAGCTGCCTGGGATTTAGCAGGAGATTTACAGACAGCACCAGCTCAGAGACCCACAAATCACCACACCACACGCACAGCCCCGGGAACACCCCGGATCCCCCCAAATCCGTGAGTGCTCCGGGATTATTCCTACCAAAAAAAATTAAATTAAAAAACCTCCCACCGCGGAGCTTCCCCGAGCCTGAGGGGCCTCCACGCTCCGGCTGCCACCCGGATCCCCTTTCCCTGGGTTTGAGGTTATTAACATCAAACATGTGATCGGCCACATGACAGGCTAAAGGCTAAAAAGGAAAAAAAAAAAAAAAAAATCGAGAGAAAAAAAAAAAAATGGCTTGGACACATCCAGAGGGGGAAGAGAGAGATGGCAGCAGCATGGTGGGTACACTTCCATGTCCGTGGATTACAACCATTCCTGGGAAATCGCTGCTTTTTTCCAGCGGCCTGGAATGATGGAAGCCATGGCGGGAGGAGGTTTAATAACGGGGTGATTGTGTAACTTGGAGCCTCCCGGCGAAAGTTGAGGCACCCAGTGGATGCTCCCGGTGCGTGGGGACGAGGATGGCACCGGATCAATTAGGGCAGCAAAATGTGCATCCCCCTCCAAGCCTCCTCCTCCTCCCGATCCAGGAGTTTCTCCGCTAACGTATTTCTCTCCTCATTAACTGCTTCGGTGTCTTCTGCTCTTTCCAAAATAGTACCTACTATAACGGGGCCGCACAGGGGGCCAGCTGGCACCGGCCGCGGGGCATCCGGACACGGAGCAGGGATTTGGGGGAGGAAAAGACACGGGGGGCCGGTGGGATGAAGGGCAGGGAGGGATCTCGTCGCCCCTTCCCCCCAAATCCTCAAGGGAACACCATTCTACCTAAAAAGCAGGGGCTCAGCACCTCAGTCTGGGGATGAGGATTTTGGGGGTGTGATTGTGATGAGGTCCATGCCAGGATGGGGATCCCCCTCCCTGTCCCAACAGGGATGTCCCCCTGCTGTCACCCCTCCTTGTCACTGCTGTGCCCACGGCCACAGAATGGAGGAAGGGGGCTGCATCCCCTTGGACCAGGGGGGCTAAAAATGCCCCCCACCAAACAGAGATGCTCCCCAAAACAAAGGCCCCTCAGCTCCTCTGCAGAGGTTTCTGATAGAACGGGGGGTGTCCTCCCAGCTCGACCCCCTCTGCCTTAAGGGGGGTGTCCCACTGGATCCCCCCCACCTCTGGCAGCTCCAGGCCTCCCCCTCCCCTCTCTCTCCCTTGGGGTTGACCCCCCCCAAAACCAGCTCTCCCCCTGATTTTCCAGCCTCCCCCCAGCCTGGGGGTGCCCCCCTCAATCTCCCCTCGCTCAGGTGATGATCCCCCCAAAGCAGAGTCCTCCTTAAAGGAGGGTCACCCACCAGAACACCC
>VZTT01035779.1:51667-65380 GCA_013400855.1 Buphagus erythrorhynchus | reverse complement strand
TTCATTCTGCTCCTGTGTGCAGCTAGATAGAATTTTCTTTAGGCTGAGAACAGTGTCTTACTGGTTTACAGTTGGTTATTAAGTTCATAATTGGAAAATTGCATTTTTACCCTAGAAAGAGAGGAAGCTATTTTTGCTGCAAAACATAATTATTTTTCATAAAAACTATTATTGAGTTAGATGACAGAGTGGTTATAAACCATTTTCCACTTGTCACTGCTATTCAGAAGAGTGAGTTTTTACAGCCCTGTTGCCATGGACCATCAAATTTTGTTCTAGGCAATTGAGTTGGGACTCAAAGACAGGACAAATAAATCCTGGGAATGTAATCCCAAGTAAAAGATCATACACTTTCTAGTAGGATGGTGGGCTCAATTTATTTAGTGTCTTAGAAATAGCAGAACTTTATATCTGATGACAAAGCTTTTAATTGTCAGAGAAAGCAACAGTAAGCTCTTGTATGAGATCCAGGGGGAAAACATAACTGAATATGAAAGGACAAAGGATGAGAGCAAACAGCTCTCATCAATAGATGTGTTATAGTGAACTCAGCATGCTGGAGATGTGTAGAACAGATCATCACTCCTCTAAAGAAAGTGGCATTTTCACTCCAATATTGAAGCAAGTACAATTAGAGATACACTGACGATATGCTTCTTGTGGGAGTAGATCTTGCATCAAAAGAAAAGGTTTTTCTTTTGCTATAAACTGTAACTGTAAAATAACAAGAATGTAATCATTTGGGTCAGATCATTGTAGCATAATTATTAATTTAAATATTCTTTTAAAAATACTATGTAATCCACATTAAAGTTTGTGAAACAAAGACGCAATTGTTTCTGCATTGTTCCTCAACTTGGGGAACTGAACACAAGTGAAAATAAGTTTCTGCTTTCAGAGTGGGATGGTATTACTTTTAGTTTAATAGTGTGGCAGTTATGAAGCTAAAATGCTAATTTTTGTTTGGGTAATTGTTTTGTAGAATACTATTGAAAATCCATTAATGTACAGGAGAGCAAAATCGATTGTGCATCTGTTCACATTTTTACTGATCCTTGGGAAAAATGTCACTGCAGATTAGAAGAGTTCTGGGATCTAAAAAGTCTGTATTCTTCAAGCTTTATTTTAAAAAGGACAGAGAAATAGCTTGCAATGTCAATGATGGCGTGCCATCTGTATCCATTAACTTTGCAAGGATATTGGAATTACTATGTATTATCATAAAAGGTGCTAAGTTGTTCTCCGCCCTGGAAAATGTATCAAGAATTTGGTGGCATTTTACCTCAGCTGAGTAATTAATTCCTCCCTTCAGCGGCCAGGACACTTACTTGGGCAGCTGACTGTCAAAGAGGGTGAGCTGATCTGCTCTTAGTGCTGCACAGAGCTTCTTGTCAGAAAGATTGCAGCTGTGGCTCTAAACAAACAGCTGATGGGCCAGGGCTGGGCTGAGAGGATGGTTGTAAATGCTTAGGGGGAGAGTGAGGACTTGGTGTGCCTTTCTTAACCAACTGGACTTTCCAAGAGTTCTTACAAAAGTAAAAGCTATGTCCATCCAGCAAGCTGTCACCATTATGATAGAGCTAGGCAAGGATTCAGGGAGAGGTAGGCATGGGTGACTGATTATAATTCGATGTCAGTTGTTCCAGATTTATGCCAAAAAGTGCTTAAAGAGAATGAAAACTATAGCAGGGCTAAAAACTGCAGTAGGACTTTAAAATACTAAGCAGGACTCAGAACTTAGCAGGACTAACACTGCAGTAGCATGTGTGATATATACATCACTTCTGTTATTTTTGTGTATCCCTATTTAATTCAAACCTCAGCTGGCTTACTTCCAGCTCTGTGAAGTTCCAGGTCAGAGTTCTAGAATTCTTAAGTGGGATCCTATTTTAATCAACCATTTGTGTTAAATGAGCATATTCAGTCGTGGGCAATTTTAAGCAGCCTGCTGTATGTAACATAGTTATTATGTAATTTCATATTGCAGCTATTTTGCTTTCAGAACTATGGTGCTCAGTTTTTATATGCTGTTATTTTAAATTCTGAAGAAAATAAACAAAGATATAAGTAATCCTCTGAAAATGATAATAATTTGATTTTTTTTATACACTGAAAGACACAGTAATAAAACCAAAAAGTAACCTACATTTTAAACAGTGCTTCAAATGGAGCATCCACAGAATATATTTTAGCCAAATTCAAGTAATTTTTTCAATTAAACATTTTAAATATGAAAATTGTATTGTTTGAGGCTTTGAATGTTAAAAGTTCATTATAAACCACATCATTACTCTTTATGGTATTTTTGCTCAAATCATTGGCGGTATTCAAGGTCGCCAAGACGCCTTTTAGCAAAAATTCATGTTTCTTTGATACCATTTTATTTACAAATCTTATAAATAAACATGTCAACAATGGAAAAAACAATTTTCAGTAATTTAAAAAATTCTCTCTATTTAATTCTTTTCCCACAATATTGTCCTGCTTTGACTTTCTAGGCTACAGTTGGGAATCCTAAGGATTGTTATTGTGCTCAGTGCTGAGGGTTGCCAGGCCTCTCTGGGTCAGCATGCAGCTTTCACTAACAGATTCATACAAGAGCAGGGTGCATCCCCTGCTGCATTTTGCCTCTCTGTTCAGCTAAAAACTGCAGGACAGCGTCAGGATAAATTCCTGTGATGGATTCTGTTATTAAGCTTTGGAGGAGGGTGGAGTTGCCTTAGTTTAGCTTAAAAATGTTGATCCCATTTCAGATGGATTATCAGTAGACAAAAGGATGTCAGTTATCTTGTACAAATCAACTTTTCAAGTTTCGTCCTTGGGGAGAAATAACAAAAGCAAGTATTGATTGCTCATTTAGGCTAGTCAGGGGACTCTGCTACAAAAATAGATCTTGGAAGAAACAGGAGGCAGAAAAAGCATGGACGAAAGAAAAGAATAGATAGGAATGTTTTCTTTGCAGATGAGTGCTTGTAAATGCAGAGCAAATCTCCACAAAAACTGACAGCAAGAAGAGAAGGAAAGTGAGAAAACAACGTATTATATAGTGTGGGATCCTGTTTTCTGAACTTTAAAATTATTCAATCAGTAAATAGTGTGAAACCAGCAGGGAAGTGGTGAACTGGGTGTTTCACTGTTATGTGTAGAGCTGTGCATATCCTGTCCTGCTTAAAATACGGACAGAGGGCTCCATGTAGTGCCCAAAATATCAATTTGTTTACCTTTTTTTGTGTGCATATCACAAGAGATGAGCCATAAATGCAGCGTCCACAAGGATGAAGCTCCGGGAAAATGTGCTAAGGGCTGCTGAAGCATCTGTGAAACATCACCTAAGGTTGTCTTTCCTTGACGGCTTATCAGATAGAGCTCGAGTCAACAGGAGACATGCCAGAGAGGATGAATCAATGCCAAAGGCCAGAGCACACAGTCCCAGCTGCAGGCAAAGAAGTTATATCAGGACATGGAAGTACATTATCTATTCTTTTCTCAGAGTATCCTTAGCATCCCGACATTTTTCTCTGGTCATGACCACAATATCAGAGGAATGTCAAGCCATGCCAGGGTCCTTAAGGTAACATTCAACCTCCAGTCTAGGCAGGTTTGTACAGGCTGTGGTTGAGCCAGTGGCTTATATTATTCTCAGATAGTTCACTTCGAGAAACTTCACCATCTCTTTTATTTATTCCAGATAAAGACATCATGCTTGCCCACCTGTCTGTACAAGATTTTATCCAATGTGCATCATATCAGGATGTCTTGGGAGTATAATAATTAGCATAGGCTTTATAGTAGAAGGCAACAAACTGCTGCATCACTAGACAAATCTGTTTGTCGAGTGATACAGCAGTGCCTTCATATGGAACAAGTTCCTCCTTATTACATCAACTTCTTTTTTTTCATATGCTAATCACACTAAAATCAGTTGTCTCAAAAGTGAATTGTTAAATTTAATCTTTGTGCAAGTCATACTGCTGATGATTCAACTGGATTTCAAGATAACAGTAATGGCAACCCAGTTAATGTGTTAAATACCATTTTTTAAAGCTATGTTCTTGCAATCAGTAACTGGAGTTATTCTGTTGAGCATACCATTGTTTTTCTCGCTTGTTAAGCTTAGTCTCAGCTAGGGGTTTAAGCACCTTTGGAAAGTAGAATTCATTTTATGACTGTCTTGAATTAAGTGTATCACGAAAATCAAACCAGGTAATAGGGAACAAATGTAGACATTAAAATTGAAGTGCTGGTTTTGCAAAGGATTGTTCAAACTCAACATGGTGAGTATCTGAATAGTCATATTATGTCAAAGGCCACATTTATGCACTTCGTTTCAAAATGTGATGCAGCAATTTCATGTTTTGTGTTGCAATTTTTATGCCTGAGCTCAACCTATATGTATGTATATTCTATAAATGAATGGATTGAAAACTGATTGCCTGAACAAATAGGGGTTGCAGAATCAGTGCTTTTGAGAGAAGTAATCTAACCAAAGGACTAAAGCCCCTGCTGCCATACTTAGGTAATTGGATTCTGTCATACTTTCTGAGACAATATTAAAAACATAATTACGCATTTATAGTAGTACTTAGGTTTCATTCAGTGGAAACTGATGCAGACAAGTGGGAATGTCATTTTGAATTACCCAGTATCACTACATGTTACTGCAATGTAACAAAAATGGAAAAATGTATATAGGATGTACTGGAGTACTGCACATGGGAAAGACAAGGACCTGTTGGAGTGTGTCCAGGAGGTTGAAACACCTCTCCCATTGGAACATTGAGAGATTTGGGGTTGTTTAGCCTGGAGAAGAGAAAGCTCTGTGGAGATTTTATTGTGGCCTTTTGTGGCTTAAAGGGGTAATAGTTTTAAACTAATAGAAGGTTGGTTAAGACTAGATATCAGGAAAAAGTTCTTACAGTGAGGTTGGTGAAACACTGGAGCAAGTTGCCCTTAAAGGTGGTAGATGCCATATCCCTGGATGTTTGGAAAGGGTTGAACAGCAGCCTGGTCTAGTGGAAGTTGTCCCTGTCCATGGCAGGGGAGCTGGACCTGGATGATCTTTAAGGTCTCTTCTGACCCAAACCACTCTATGATTCCATGATATAATAATTATGGAAAGGAATTTTCAGAACACTGGTATAAAGTGGTTCTCCTTTCTTACCTGAAAGAAGATTCCATGCACAAGAGCATTCTGAGTGCAAGGTCTTTTGTCACCCCTTCTCACAAGCATACAGCTTTCACAGCACCAGACTGAAACGTGGAAGTAGTGGATGTAAACAAAGGGCAGCACGCAGAGGAGTAACACAGACTAGGAGAGCCTCCAGACATGGACCTAGCCTGGTGGTGGAGTGTTTTCTGTGCTCTCTCATTCCCACGTGAAACCATCCAGCTCTGTGGAAGGGCTATTTGCATAGTCGTTTCTCTCCTAAATTCGTTGCAATTTTTTGGATTATTGCACTTTTCAAGATTATTAAGCCCTTCTAACTTCAGCTATACTTCACAAGCGAAACTGGAGTTGGGTTGGATTAGAAATATAAAAGAGATGGCTCACCTGATAAATCATGTTTTTCCTTAGTTTGAATAGGATACCATTTGCTACTCCAGGCTGCTGGCTTTTTGCTTAACTAATCCATTAAGATTTTACTGTTTCTGATAGCAATCACATATGTCAGGTAATGCACCAAATTTTAACTGTCTGGAATCATTCCTCAAGTACTAAGCAAAAATAACAAACAAAAAATAACTTCACATGAAGTGTAGTATGTTTGCATAATTTCACCGTACAGGCAATTCCTGTATAGCTGTATCTACTTTAGTGATATATATGCATCATTCTGCAGTAGTATACTGCATAAATGTGGGTGTGTATCCATTCTTTAATCCCAAAAGTAATTCATTAAAATTAACTGGGCCTTTTTCTTTAAACCTCCAGTTACACTTCACAAGTTCTGACTGAAGTTTCTTGGTTCCATCATTTTCCAGACATTTATTTTTCTTCCTATTAACCTTTTTTTTTTTTTTAATTAAACAAAACTATTGCCCCTGATACAAAAGATATGGCTTGTTTTGTCTGCCTGCAAATTCTGCCCACCTTTTTAGAGGAAAAAAGTTCATATTGACTATAAAGCTGCTCTCCTACCCAGTGGTCCCTGTGATAGAAATGTATCTGTAGTGCTTTTGACCTCTGATTTTAGCTGCTTGGTATAAAAAGAAGGCCAGGACAGGGGCTTGATCCCTCTTGTAGGTCAGAGTAGATTCCAGACATGTTTTTTGGGATGGAGAGATGTAGAATAAAAGCGGAGCTGTTCCTTTATGCTGCTACTCTGCTACCCTGAGCAGGTGTACTAGAGAGCCTAGACATTGGCAATGGCATCACTTTTGGGTGGTATTAAAGTCATCTATTGGAGCAGGGAGCCAAGAAATGTACACTAGCTTTTAGTGGTCCATTCTTATAATGATAATTATGTGCATGTGTGTATATGTACACATGTATCCACTGTATCTCAGCAGCTCATTTCCTGGTGTATTTACTGCACACAGATAATAAAGGCATTAGCTTTACTTGCTGTGCAAGTTAACTCTAGCTGTTAGCTGTAGTTTGTTGCAAAACTGGCTTTGCTAATCCACTTCCATATTAGTCTGCTCTGTTGCAAGTTTCAGGCTTTTTTTTTTTTTCTTTTTTTTTTTTTTTTTTTTTTTTTTTTTTTGGCTTTGTATTACCACATTGTAGTTGGCAGCTTTATTACATCAAACAACCAGACTTCTTATCATTTGTCAGGTATTTGTTCAGTTACTGTGTCTGCACAATCATCTCTGAAAATGCTATTTTAGCAGTACATGCCCTTTGTCAAATAAAAATACAGTGATGTGAAGTGGTGTAATTTAAAGATGATGTATTTTTGCCAGACCTGCGAGTAGTCATTCAGTTGCTTCCTCTTGCTTTTCATGAAGGTATAAGGGTAGCAAAAGCAGGGAACCTCTCTGTTTATATGTCTCATAGTGCTAGTGAAACAGACTTTTAAACATCTAGTACTTGCTAAATCTCTAATGTGTAAATTCAGCTGATTTAAGGGTATGGATTTACAGGGTAAATAGTTTAATAAATAAGTCAGAGTAAAAAAACTTTATGTTCTCTTCTTTTGATCTTGCTTATGTGAGTTTAACTTCAGAATAGAGCTTCTGAACGCTCCCTATAATTTGAAGTGTGTTTTACAAAAGTCACATTTAAAATACTGTCATTTTAATTTACTGCTCTATTTATGATAGGGAAGCAAACCTATCCTGCTTGCCTAGTAGCATGGCAGACAGTCATTCTGAATCTGGACATCCTCTGAATTCTCACAATAAATCTGCTATAATTCCTCTGCTTTTCTCAGGGAATTCTAAACAGGTATCGATTTTTTTTTAAAAAACAGTGTATGAAACCAATAAAAAAAAAAATAGAACACTTATTGAGATTTTGACTTTAGTTCCTCTGAAGTATTCACACCTTTATGTTACATTTTCATCAGTCTGTTTGGGGAGATTTAAGCTGCTGTTTTAGACAGTTTGGTGGACTGCTGGAAGCTGAGGGCAGGTGTTTTCTGGCTGGTTCTGTTGGAGCTGCCTGCCCCACTGGCAGCTCCTGGGCTCCAGCAGTGCTGCAGGGCTTGGTCCCTTCCCCGGCTCAGGGCCAGGGATGGGGAGGAGGTGCCCTGCTGCTGGGCAGCAGTCTGCTCCCAGCTGGTTCCTTAAAACCAGCTCTGCTTCATGAGAATTAATTAAAATAGCTCTGAGGGAAGAGATGAGTGACTTATTGTGGACTGCATTAGATTTTCCTTTCTATCTTAAGGGTGGAGGTAGGAATCTGGCTGTGAGAAGCCCTTTTACTAGGACTTAATCTTTAACTTTTGCTTTTAGTCACAACTGACATTGAAAGCCAAGAGGTTGAAGGGGAAAAAGCCTTGAAAAGGACGCTGCATCCCTCAGGCCCGTGGAATTGTGCACATCTCGTCTGACCTGCATCTGGGGAGACGACGGCAGCTTCCTGCTGCCTCTGGACTCTGACAAATGAGTTCTGGCAGCTTGTAGTGCAACAGCTTAAGGTGTTACCATCCCCAGATGCTTCTGATCTCTCTGCTGGCACTTACTACCAGGGAGAGAGCTCCCTTTTGATAAAAATTACTTATTCACTATGATGCTCTGCTGTAAAATGCAGAAGTCAGTATGCAGACATATGCCCAGTTTTCCTCTGGCCTCGATAGGTGGTCAGACAGCTGTGGATGAGATTGTCTCAGGCTCTTTCTAATAAATATATCTAAGCTCATTTGTTAAAGATAGGCAGCTATATCTTCACTAGGAATTTACCTCTGATACTCTGTTAGAGGTGGGAACTGACTTGACAACATGCATTTACACAAAATGGCACATCTAATTTTCTGGCCTTTAGCCACTTTGTATCATTAGGCCCAAGTCCAAACCTCATATTTGCAGAAAAAGGAAAGTAAGTCGGGAAATATACATGCCTTTGCTAGAGTATTGACTTTTTCTAAGAACAGAAATGTAAGGAGAATATGGTATCCCTCAGAGATGGCAAAGCCATTGTGGTTTACAACAAACATGGCAGAATGTAATGTTCACAACAAACATAGCAGTTACTAATCAAAGTAAGAAAAAAAGAAGTGGATAAATTACATGGTTTCAGTAATTTCATTTGCTCTGAAAATTTTGCTGTCATACCGTGGCTTTGATGTTCAGGCATACTTGTTCTCAGCTTTCACTGCTGCTGGTTGGCTGCATTGTTTCACCGTTCCTTTATCTATAATGATACATAAGCAAAGAGATTCTGAAAACTATTAACACAAGGCTAAAATGGTTCAGGCAGTCTACTACTGCTTTATGGACAGCTTCCTTCCTCATTTTGCCCTGGTGGGAAAGTGCACCATTTTTCTGCTATGTTCAGTTCTTGATCCCTTGCTATACTTGGTGCCTGCAGCCAGGCCATGTCATCAGACCCTCTGCTGTCATAAAATATTATTAGTTTGGAGTCTTTGTAAACTTTTTTAATACATAAGATACTCTTGCTAATATTTTTTCCTACGTTCTCTTCTGCATGTATAAGTGCAGCTTTGTAGAAGAGAGAAGCTGTTGTGCAGAGTTGGCAAGAATGTGCCTGAACATTTCGAAGCCTAATCTGAAGAAAGGCATTTTTAAGTTAGAGCATTGTATTAAACTTCCTAGTGGTTTCCCTCCAACACAGACAGGACAAAAGAATAAACTGAAGTGATTAATGTTTCATCTGCAGCCTGTTTTGTTTTTCTGTCAGATAATTGCCAGAAGGTTCCTGTTGATCACCTTTGCAGCAATGGGACATTAAGGTCTACTGAATTAGCCAATTAAGCAATTTATATTTATGTAAAGAATGCAACTGGATATATAAAATATAATCAACTGATGTTGTGTACTGCTTGTCTCCTTGTTTTCTTAACAATTAGGCAACATTCATGCTTTCAGTGCAGAGTGAATAAATAAATGAATAAGGTAAATAGTGAAGCCATTATGCAATTACTCATGCTTTGGCTGTATTCTCAGCTTTTTGCAAAACTATTCACCCACTGGCTGCTGTCTGCACTAGGATATTAACCCTATATAGTCTTCTTTTTGTGTCAGTTTCCAGGTTGAAAACTTTCCTTCACGTTTTTCATATTCCTCAGATGGAGAAGTATATCTAGTTTACTGTGTATTTTGAGAAGTTTTCAAGATTTCAATTTGTCGTGGATATAGCTCACATAAAAAAAAATAATGAAAGTGCTACTCAGTTTTAACAGATCCACATCAGAGATCAGGACTCAAGAAAAGTGAAATTATTTGTTTGTATTAATATATGGGGGTTTAGGGCCATTTGAAGTGGGTTTCATAATCAGAACTGTGGTCAGAATTGAAGAAGCCTCTTGCCCTTTGTCTTCTGGAATTAAATTAATTCAAAGAGACAGTCTTGTGAAATTAGCAGCTGACTCATTTAAGGAGGGTTTCCCAGAATACCTATTTAAATTAAGGAAGTCCTTTTTGACAGTTGCTGTGAGTGCTGAAACTTCACATGGAATTGAGGAGAGACTGGAAAAGTGCCCAGAAGATAAATTCTTGCTACATCCATGATGCATGTAGAAGCCATGCTTGCCTTAGCTGCAGAAGGTCCCTCAGCTGCAGAATGGAAAGCACTGGAAAATGGACCTTCTATAGTGACCCTGCTGTGATCTCTTCTGTGCATGTCCCTTTAGAGCCCACTGTCAGAAACAAGATTGTGACCTAGGCTGGCTCAGGTGTGCTCATAGGCAAAAATGAGAGTGCATTCAATATTGCTCTGCTCACATTAATACCAGTGGCAGTTCTGTGGAATAATTGGTAAAATAGAGTACCACTGACCACAGTAGTATTCTACAACTTGGAGACCCATGTTTGATTTTTGCGTGTCATTGGTAGATTGCTTTTTTCCTGAAATATTAAGTTTGGTGAATGAAATCAAACTTATATTTCTGTGATTTTTCTGATTAATATTTCGGGGACAAACTTTTATGAATTTATCCTACGAGGTTTCTGGTAGGGCAAACTTATTTTGTGTTGCCTTGCACAGCAGCAAGTAATCAGTCCTTCAGCGTGAAATAAATTGTTAACATTGGCCATGTAGTTAAAATAGAAGTTGTAGAAAGTATTTAGCTAATTGAGGCCTAAGTCTTCACTTTTGTTGGCTTGAGTGGGAGTAGAGCAAAATCCTGACAGTGCTCACGAAGTATCCTATTTAAATCCCAGGATACAACAAATGCTAGAATTGACCAGGAGGCATTTTGTGCATATGAATGCAGAGGCATGTCTGGGCTGTCTCGTGCAGCACTTCATGTTTGAGGTTTCCTTCTCTCCACCATATTTCTGGAGACAGGCAAGCTCCTTTCTCAGCCTCAGCCACCTGCAAACAGGCAGGGCAGCCAAGGTGGGTTTGCAGTGGAATGACCCAGTGCTGTGCAGAGCTCGTCATGACTGCCTGTGTGAATGGGGCTTCTGTGGTTACCAGTACTTCCAGAAGTTTGTAGAAAGAGGGATGTCTTTCTAGGTTTGCTTTTCATTCTTTTTTGGAGATGCAAGCTCAGTTTCACTGCCAAAAAAAAAAAAAAAAAAAAATCCATAAGTTAGAATAGGAAAAAAATGGCAAAAGAGAGAGTTAAGTAAAGCACAGGAAGTGTCTCATACCTTAAGCTTACTTGGACAGTTTGAATTTCTTTTCTATTATAATTTATTGCTATAAAAATTGGGAAGTTTTAATGTAACATCTTGGATTAGCTACACAGAGCATAGTCCACAAAATCTCAAAGAGCCTTGTGGCAATGCTAATGTCAGGTTGATAGCAGTAATAAAATTTAACATCAAGCACACTCGGGAGGATTAGTTTAAAATCTGCTGTCATGGAATATCAGAGTACAATGAGGTACTTGATAGCCTGCATGAACTGCTGGTAGGGTATGCAAACATTTTCCCTTAACCACAAAAGATAGCCATTGAGGAAGTTCAATTCCACCACCTCAGTACCAGCAAGCACTACTGTTCAAGTGTGTTCTAGGAAGACTAACTTTATTTTGGTGATAAATCATCCTCAGTTATTCCACAGTTCACAAAGCATATCTCATGATTTTATATGAATTCATTGTTTGGCTTCAGTTCTGTGCTATCTTGCCTGGTTTCCAGCATCTATTTTTGCTTGTTCTGTTTTTAACCAAGCACAGGATTTGGCTAGGTTTACAGAATCTGTTGCAAAAATGAAATGTAGATGATTTTGCAGTTTTAAGAAGTAAAAGTTTTCTTTTGCTGTGTTGCCTTTTTTTTTTTTTTTTGCCTTCCTTTTCCTCCCCTACCCCCCACCTTCTCAAAATAAAAGCTTTACTGAAATTAGAGCAGTAAAGAGTAATTAGAAGAGACAAAATTTTTTGAGAGTTTGAAATTTTTATCCTTCGTCCCATTTTCTGCTTCCCAGTTATATTACATTACATAAACACCAGAACAACATCTTCTGCAAATACAATAGGTATTTATCTCCTCTGCTCTCTAAGGCAACATTTCTTTTTCATATTAGGTATCTTTCCACTTTTCATTTTACATTTACTCCAGATGGAATATTGTATTTAACAAATACCAAGAATAGATACTTCCAAAACCAGTAAAAGCCATGTTTTCTTTTCCCACATTTACTCAGTATTCTGTCTGTGGCTACCTTAATTACTCAATTTTCTCTTTACTGGCATTTATAACTAGCAGATACTTATTTAAAGGTATGTGTCACCTTGCTTGCAAAGAAGAACCTTTTCCAAGGAAATTCCAAATATTTCCTATTTTTGTCTGTCTCTTTTTTTCTCATCAGTGCACTCCCTGTGGTGTTCTTTATTGTGTGTGGTGGCATATTTCCTACTTCCATTGCCAAAATCTCTTTTTCGAAGTGGATCTTGCTTTCAACAAATGTTTTCCTGAGGCTTTATGTAGTCCCTACTGAAGTAGGAACATTTATAAAGGAGGAATTGTCTGATTGTCTTGAGGGTTGTAGGTGCTCCACTAGAGAGCCCTGCTGGTAGGTGGCTCATCAGGTGGGCAAAGTGAAGAGTTGAAAAATCAAAGAATATGCACAGGGCTGTGGTGGTTTTGTTGCTGTCATGGCCAGTCTACTTTGTTGGAGAATGCATGCCTATCATTAGTCTTAAGCAAAGAAATAGTTGTATTTAAAACATTAATATAATGGCAAGGTGGCTAGCCAACATGATTATGTTATGTTGCAAATTAGTAAAAGATGGAAACAAAAAGGTCAGTTTGATTCTAACCAGACACAAAATTATTTGGTGACACTTAAAATTACTGACACATGGAAACTGTAGTGAATAATGCGTAGAAAATACTTATGCAGTCTCTAGTTCCTTGCAGCTTCTGTACTGAATTAATATGTTCACAATGCAAAGGGAGTATTGCATTAAATACAGATGAGTTTTCTGCAGCTTACTGATATGAGAAAAGTTTTATAGGTCCTGCTATTATTTCCCATTTTTCATATATGAGAGGAGAGATTAAGTACCATTTTAAAAGGCACACATACCTGAAAAAGGCTATAATTACATATAATTTCATAAGAAAATATTTTTACAAATCCTACATTTCATATTTTTTGTTCATGCTAATTAGTTCAATGGAGAAATATTAAATACTAATTTTGCCATGTCTGCCAAGATACCTGAAGGGTTATTTTAAAAGATATTATTAGTGGGACTGAATACAATGTGTGTGGTTCCTTAATCCTAATTAATTCACTCAGGAGACAGTCCTAATTAGAAGATGTGAAACTAGAATTTTAGACAAAAGCATTCTGTTTGGTTGTGAAGTTCATCTGCTTTCTATTGCAAGTTCACTTGGGAGATAATTTCAATCAAACTGTTTTGTGTACCTATCAAAAAGTGTTGTGTTGGTATGCCTTGAACCATAAGTGAAATTTTATCATGAAAAATTGTACATACGCTTCATAAATATTCTGTCAGGCAGGTAATATTGATCTGTCACTGCAACAGTACCTAAAAGCTTTTCTGAAAATTAAATGAGGTTTTTTATACAGCTGCCAATTTCATTTGGACTTTTTAAAAATGTCTGGGAGAGTATAGGAGATAACTTTTATTTCACTGAAAATTTTTATTTGGTTTTGTTCAAGTTTAGCAG
>VZTT01035779.1:4493-29721 GCA_013400855.1 Buphagus erythrorhynchus | reverse complement strand
CAATATAATAAAATTTCAATAATTTAGTAGATTGATGTAAAGCATAATATAGAAAAAAGGATTTGGGAATCTTGAAGGTATTGGGGCTGAAAAATCAAATGCAATGTTAAGAATCTAAAATGACCAAGAAAGCTTTTTTCCCCTCATTTCCTTGCTTTTCATCTCATGCATCCGTTTTGCTGTGATCATGCATGTAGCACACATCTTAAAAGGAGCATTTGTGTTGTGGTACTGAGTCACAGAAGTGGCTTGCATAGGTCAGAACCTCATTAGTACAAGCAGCTCCTCGCTGTAAAAATTCCCATGTACTCAGTAACCACATCTGAGCCTATGCAGACTTTGTCCAGAGAGCAGCAGTGCTGTTGTACTCTCTGTTGTGTGTCCACTGAACTGTCATCTTGAACCAAACTTGTTACCTGGACCAACTTCCTGTTGTGCTTTTAGTGCACTGAAAATCGATAAATATCTATGTTTATTGTGAAACTATTGTGAAGTCATTGTAGCATTTTCATTAAAGGCTTTTTGGCTTGGCTATTTCACCTTTTGTAGCCCAGTAAGGAAACTGTAAAACATTTTAACTGAATTTCTGACAGATCTGTTGGGTGTTGCATTTTTATGCAATGTGGAACAACTCTGAAGCACTGAAGCCACTTTTACTTCTGATAGCATTTTAAAAGTTACAGGAAAAGCTAAGAAATTAAGCTACAATTAAGAGTTGCTAATTATCTAATGTTTGCTGAAGTAATATGTTTTAAATATATGCCTCAAGAAGGAATGTGTGCTAGCTGATGCACAGTACACTCATTACTAACACAGTGGTAAACATTGCAGATTTGTCTTTCTCAGTGCATGAGGCTTGACTCACGAGGGCCTGAAGCTACTCCAGGAAAGACAAGAAACCCAGTGCTCTTTTCCCTCAAGATTCATCAAAGGATGAGTCATCTCTTAAAAAACAGAGCAATCATTAGGCTATTCTGCTTTTCTGATGACTATTACTATTAGAACAAAGACTTTGAGCCAAAAATTTTTTTTAACGTTTAGAAAAAAAGAGAGAGAAAAAAGAAGATATTACTTTGATCGGGCAGATTTATGCTTTCAGGTTTTGCTACTGTCATAGTTTAAGTCCTAAGGTGGAAAATACTGTGCCCCCACCAGGCATGGCTCCGAAGGCAAAACCTCTTGGTTGGGAAGCAGTTAAGACTTCGTGGAAGCAGCTCCCTTGCTGATGAGGTGCTGTATCCCATTCAAGATACAGCTGTAAGTTCCAAGGCAAGGGAGCACCTTCCTTTCTCTCCCTACAGCTTTCTCTCTTTAAACCTGTAGCCTTACAATTATGCATGTACTTTATTTCAGATGGCAGGTTTAATAAAGTGATCAACAGTGAAATTATTCATTTTTACTCAGGCAACATCCAAGAAAAAGCATGTGAGAAGTGGGGTGAAGATTCTCCACTAACACACTCTCCATGCAAAAAACCATTCCTGACTGCCTACACGAGGTTAGAGAAAACGTCTGCAAAACCCTTCTCTTCAAAAAAGCCTCATCTCACAGAAAAGACAGTGTTCACAACAGGGCTCCCCCACACCCCCTGAGCGTTCTCTTCAAGAAATCCTCCTGCCTGTCTAACAGGCAGAGGAGGGAATTCATAAGGACACTCTCTGCATAGTATTTCTTTTACAGAAGGAGAGAATGCCAGGTGATATTTTGTGAAGTTCACAGGGGTTTTTTAACACAAGGTACCTCATGAAGTAGATGCTAAAACTAAATAATATCATCAAGTTTTGAAATAAAAGTTCCATTGTTATGAATGAAGGTATTTCACCCAACTGTCTCAGAGTACAGCTTAGAAAATCTTTTATGATAGCAGGTGACTTTACAAATCCTATAAACACGCTAAAAGCCAAGATTAGTATTTCTTTCCTATAAGTGCTTAGAAGGGCTTCCACATTGTGCTTGATCCATTTACATTTAAATTTGAAGCACAGATTTCAAACACAGAAGTAGATGAATGTAAGAAGGTGAATTTACTTCTGAAAATGGTATTTATTTAGGTCCTATACTTTAACTGTTGTTTAATCCTTTATTCCTGCTATTGGTATCTGGTGGTTTAGACATTGAGATTATTCTCAATTTTATAAAAATAAACCTTTTAGAAAATGATAATATACCAGAACATTTTCCAGTCTGGTTCCTGAGTGACAGCTGTGGGCTGCCTCCTTGTTAAGTTATAATTTCTCCCTTCCTCAACAAGCTTGACTCTTTTTTACTTTTGCATTATGATCTTTTGGATGCAAGGAGAGAAATTTTACTTGTTGTGTAGATCCTTTGCTCTGCTCTTTTAGATAATATGGCAAAATTACCACTGCCAAAGAGTGATAAATTCAAGTACCATGTCCCCCAGTGTTCTCTTTAATCAAATTAAGCAATTCTCCTTTCCTTAATTTAAAAAAAATTCTCTTTATTTTGTTTTGCACAGTGGATTCTACTACCCTTTTAGTAAGTTCTTTTCTATGTGAATGTAAAATTTCACATGTCATTCAGAGTAAAAACTGATAAAGAAAGGGAAGATAAAAGATTTTTTTTAAAGTGGCAAACATAAGGTAATTTTCCCTTAATAGTATCACATACAAATTTCTAACAGAAATTGCTGGTTACATCAGCAGCAGATAGCAAAGACCTTAAGTGATTTCTTTCTTTTATGTACAGTGCAGGTTATAATCAGACCCTGTATCAATACTGTAAGCTTAGAATATAGTGATATAAAACTTTGCATAGAGGTAGGGCAGCACTGTCGTGGCCCAAAGCCTGGATTTCTCCCTGAAGAGTAACTTTCATTAAAGCTTAATTATGAACTTGAAATTAAATTCACGTCCAAAATACTTCCTTATTATTCAGGCTACACTGTTGTTATCTTGGTAGCACAGTTTGTTTCAGCCCTTGAAAGGCTATACATGGAAGGATTCCAACTCTGCAAGTTCCAAAGCAGTCCTAGTTTTACCCTAATCTCGTGATTATATAAAATACCTGATCAAGTTGTATAGTTTACCAGTTTAGTCAGTCAGAGGATGTTCTTTGAGGCTGGAAGGGGGGTTAAAAGTCTATAATAGCATTCTAATCTCTCTTTCCTTGTACTGAGAGCAATCGACAGTCATCACCACTCTAACGTGGGCAGCATTATTCTATGAGCTGCCAGGGAGATTAAGGTCAGCACTTGAATTCAAACACTCTCTTCTGAGAAAATGTTTCTTGTTTGCACCTACTTTATTTCTTACTTGCACTCTGGTTCACAAACCAAGATACTTTCAAAATATTTGACTTGAGAAGTATTTTGCTAAACCATTGAAAAAGTTAAAATGGCTTTTACCAAATAAAATTTTCATTGAATTAGAGACTATCCTGAATTGGAAGGGACTCACAAGGATCACTGAAAATCTAACTCCTGGCCCTTCACCAGGCAGTCCCAAGAGTCACACCATGTGCCTGAGAATGTTGTCCATGTGCGTCTTGAACTCTGTCAGTCTTAGTGCTGTGACCACTTCCCTGGGGAGCTGTTCCAGTGTCCAACCACCCTTGGGGTGAAGAATCATTTCGTAACATCCAGCCTAAACCTCCCCTGACACAGCTTCAGCCCATTCATTCCCTCAGGTCCTGTCACGGGTCACCAGAGAGAACAGATCAGTGCCAGTCCCTCCTCTTTTCCTCAGGAGGTGGTTGTAACTGCAGTGAGGTGTCCACTCAGTCTCCTCCAGGCTGAACAGACCAAGTGACTTCAGCTGCTCCTCATACAGCCTCCCTTCGAGATTCTTCACCATCTTCATAGCCCTATTCATTCTTTTATTCTGATCCTGGTAACAAAAAGGAAAAAAAGAGATAGAACAGGTCCCTCTTTACAGGGCTAGCTTGTACACCAAGCTCTGAGAGAGAAAAGTTTTGAAGCACTCTCCTGTTTTTATAAAAAATCCATCTCATTCGGAAAAACAAAATGTTAAATTGCTCACACTCCAGACTGGCTATTGTAAATGTACACTTCATAATTAACACAACTGTACGTCTGAGGTGAAAATAGAATTTGCTGTTTAACTGATCTGTAGGTATAATCACATTATTCTCCATCTACACCTTGTCTATCCTCCACCCCATTCCCTCAGCTGCACAGGGACTTTCTCTAAGTGTTTTCCTTTCTAAGACACGGGCAAATACTAAATGGTTTTGAACTACAAAGCTATAACATTGTAAGTGTTAATGTAAGTTAGGACAACTAAAGAAATATGGGTTAATTGCTTTATAAATTATTATGAAATATTGCAAATTTTTTTATTATTATTATTATTTACATGTCATTAACCACGCAAAAAAAAGGGTAAGATGGAGTCTTTCATGACCAGTTTTGTCTTCGTGCTTACAGGTGGCTCTTGGCAACATTATTTCCTAGAATTTCCTACCATTTCTGCTGAGTTACAGGTGCTCAGATACTCTGATGATGCCAAGCAGCCAAGCAATGCAGTGGAGGAGAGTCTGTGGGATATTGCTTTAAATACATATGTATTAAGGGTTTGAAAGCACATCTTAGATGCTTGTACTTCTCAGTCCCATCCTAGCCACAGAGGGGCCTCTGTCTAAAGCACAAGGATAGAAAGAAGACAACTTTGATTAAGATGATAAAGAAAACAATTAAATTGCCCTGTGGTCAGTGGGGGTCATGATATAACTATGCCCAGGACAGGGAGAGGAGTGTTAAACATGACCCTTTTGCAGGCAGTCATGCAAGCACACTGGTGTTGGCCACCAGAGGACTGTGCAAACTGCAGGTGACTTACTCTAAAACTGCAGGCAGTGTAGGAATCTAAACGGTGAAGTCCTGACAGACACAACCATTAAACTCCTCATCAAAGCTGGGGTCTGTTTTACTTTGCAGACCCTGGCTAGATCACCCTAGTGTCTGAATGTCCTGTGTAAATGTTTTTCATTGGTTTAGTACTATCTTGTGGATCTCTTAACCACACCTCATTGTTTGAAGCAGACAGGCTTATCTCTCCGTTGAACTCTGAGAACATAAATCAGTGTTGGCATTTCATTTCCCCTACCACCCACTACAAAAAAAAAAATCTAACACGTGCTTACATGGCTCCTCATACAAGAGGCATTAATTTAGCCCAGGGTGTAAGCAGTGGTGTTCCTGATATTTCCCACTCAACAATTTGAAAGCCTGTAAAAACAGCCACCAAGATGATGAAGAAAGGGAATAGCACTGAGCTGAGAAAACCGAGTTGACAAGTTACAGAAATAATGCTGCCTGAGGTTGAGCCATTAATGAGCAGAAGAAAACAAACCTCATCTAGAAGACCGCCTGTCACTTTGAGTGTTATCCTATGAATATTTAAATGAAAATACTGTAAAAGACATACCATTCTTTTCTTCTCAAGATCAGGAACATTGTGCTGTAGATAAATTGTTTGTAAAGATGGCATGGTTTTAGAGAAGGTGATGTGTTGCTAATTTGAAAGAGGAAAGGACCAAGCCCAGGTGGTACAGAACTTTGTGGACAGCAAGGACATACCATGTGGCAGCACAGGAACTCTGCGACAATGAGAACAGGTCTGACTAACTTAATTTTGCTTATTTTCCATAAAGTAGGAAAATAAATAAGAAGT
Organism: Buphagus erythrorhynchus; assembly: GCA_013400855.1. NCBI lineage: Eukaryota > Metazoa > Chordata > Aves > Passeriformes > Sturnidae > Buphagus > Buphagus erythrorhynchus. Next base: position 24,070 of record VZTT01035779.1, on the reverse strand, counting down.
GCTGTTGCTGGCTGCTCTATGGAAGCTTTTCTTGCCCCAATTTTTTCCCCCTTATATGGCTGGCTAGAAATTAATTACCTTGACTAACATTAGGCAACTGTCTCTGCCTCTGACAAAATAAAAAAATGAAAACATAAAACAAAGACATCTGACACTGTACTGAACAATTTTGGCAGCTGACGCTGTGTTTAATCTATAAAAAGGTTAGTAATATTTAATACTTCAATTTGTATGCTGGGAGATTTTCTTTTGTTCCTAACAATTCTATATTTAAGATTACCAGGGCTTCAGGCAGAACTGTTTGGGTAGTAAAGTGATAAACTGACACCAGAATAAGGAGCAGAAAAAAACCCATTATGCTAACAGCAGCCAACAGCAGTTAATGGTTTTCAGCTGTTGCAGATCTAATTGATCTTGTTGCTATAACAGAAAGCAGTTCTCTGTGATTCATATGCTTTCTTACTGGAACATATTCTACTCCCTTGCTGTTTTTAAGCCTCACTAACTCTGCTTTTTCCCTTTTCTTAAATGCCATTGCTAACAACACATTCCATTTAAAGCTAATATTAGTCAAATAAAAAATCTGTTTAGTTTGCTGAGCCTTAAATTTTCTCTCTTCATTAAAAAGAAAGGCCGAACTACTTAATTTCAGTTGTGCATTTCTTATATATATATTAATCCCCTTCTTTGAAGTGTCACACCTAGTGCTCATTATTGTTGATCTATATCTGCCTTGAAATCCATATCTGCCACGAATGTATCACATAGGATTAAAATGATGTAAACATTTGCCATCAGCTGAAGTGTGATTCCAAAACCATGCTCAGTTCTGCATATGGAGATTCCATTGATTTCAACAGGATGCAGTGTGTTTTCTGCAGGACATGGTTTGAGTAGTACAACTGATACAGCTGCCTGTACCATTTAGATTCTACATACAAATGTTTTTCTTTTTTTTTTCTTTATAGCATTTGGAAACTTCTGATGTATTATTTAAATTTTACAGAAGCATTAATTTGAAGATCTGAAGCATTTTACTGAAATTTTAATAGTAGTTATTATATTAGGAGTGTTTTCTTGGTGTGATTTTACTTTTTGTCAAAAAGAAACTGGAAAAAATAGGAATTGTGTGAAAATCAGTAGGAACTTGGATTCATAGCTGTAATTCTAACTCATCCAAAGGAGAGTTTGTTTTCTTATTATAAAGATGAGTGCACAACAAGGGAGAATTTTTGGTAGAAGTGTTGGGAATCTCAGTGGAAATGCACATTTGATGTTTTGATATTGTTCAGATTACTTCTTCACTTTGAGAGCTGCCTATATCCCTAAGCAGGCAAACTGCTCTACAAAATGACTTTTTATGTAAAAAAATGTTGGCTCTCAGCCTTTGCTGTAGTTGCATTGCTCCCTGTATTATTTAAGTTAAATACCATGTATTAAGAAACTTGAATCATCTTTCTCTGGGGGGAAAAATAGTTTTGTAACTGTTTAAGTGTTGGAAAGTCTAATTATACCTCCTGTTCATTCCCTTTTGTTCTTGTAAAGGCATCCATTGTTGCAACGGAAGATAAAGTAGCATTTCCAGACAGGAAAGAAATGGGGATTTTTTTTTCCTTTCTTCCTTTCTTGTTTCTGTTGCTGCATTGTTCTGGTTTGTTTTTTTAAAGGTTGACACAGAGCCCCATGAGAATTTTTAACATATAAGAGTAGATAACCTTGTTCTTTTGTTCACTCATCCCTGCCCTGTTCTGATTGCCTGTGGCTGTTTTCTGAATATTCCATTTCATATCCGTTTAACACTTTCTCCATTCGTCTTTCTGCCTTCATTCATCAGTTCAGCATAATGTTATATCCAGTGCATCAGCAGAAAGCATAACATGACCTTCAGACAGAGTCTCATCAGTGCCTCATTGAAGCAACAGTCACTAAGAGCAAACCAAGGTTGTATAAATGCAAAGAGCCCCACGGCAGGAAAATGCACAGGTTCAAATTTAGCATTGCCTTTAATTCTTTTGCTTATCAGAGACTTGACACTTAAAAGATTCTGCTGGTTTTGCCTATGATGAGAAGCTCTTCATATGCTGCCCTCCCTGGTGTCCAACGTATTTCTCACAGATTGTTGTCCTTGGGGAAGTGTGGTAACAGCTCAGAGTAAATCTTGGGCTATAAAAAGACAAGAAACTCCAGTACACCTTACTCAACATCAGAAAAATGTTTTCCACATACTTAGCAGCTGTCTCCTTTTTTAACCAAAAAAAAAATAGCATCCTGGTTAAAGAGAAGGACTTGATGAACAGCTTGTAAAGGAGCATCTTGGCATACCTGATTAATAAACGTAGCCTCAGAAATTAATTGACATGAAACACTAATGGTTTCTGAAGTCACTCCTAACTTCAGTTAAAGCGCTGGTTTAGGAAACACTTTTTTCTGAATATAGTATTTAATTTTTCCATTCAAATACTTTCTCAAAGGGATGTGAAATCAACCATTGCAGTGTGAGGTGAAGCAGAGAGAAGAGTAGGTAGGAAAAGTGATGCAAATGTGTGAATGAACATGCCTCATTTTCATGGACAATGCACAAGCATTAGGAAAGGCTACTTTTACAGTCACATTTTATATATAAGCTTGGTAAATTTTAACTGTAAATACTTAAACTTTATTGGTAGTGTAAAAGTCTTCTGCTTCTGAGAGGGAAAGCTGAAGTGCTTACAAGAAATTAAAAGTAAAATAATCAAATAGACTAATTGTTTAGTTTTTAGAAAGAGATTAAAGGACTATAACAAAATCAAGATTTCAGGAGACATAAAACTTTAACCAAAAATAAGTAAAACCCTGCAAATGACACAACAGCAAATAAAGTGTACACTAGAAACCAAAGCCATCTGGCAAATTAAGTGAAAATTAATGATTAAAGAAAATCTCACAGTGTTTGTAGTGTATTTTCATCCATCTGTGCCCAATTATAAAGGAGTTGTCAAAGAAAGCAAGCCACTGGTAGTTAATGCCAGACTAATCCAGAAAGCCTGAAAACGTCCATCAATGTTTTTCTTACAGTTTCTAATCTCTGCAGGTTTCTGATAAGAGCAGCATTAAACTATGGTGTCATGAATCTTGGCTCTCACGTTTGAAACTAACAGAGATGTACTACCTCTGATCATTTTAGATTAAGGAAATACTATCTTTCAAAAGCACACTACAGATAGAATTTATAAAAGGAGAAAACTCTGTTCAGATGCACTCCTGTCAAGCGCGGCCAGCCGAGCAGTCGCAGTCACAGCAATACCCGCGGTGTGGGAGGATCAGCCGAGAGCAGAGCAGGACAATGACACACTGGAGAGGTGACACACCTCGCACACCACTCTGTCCTCCTGGCTTCACAGGCCTTGCGGCCCCAGGCACGGCAGGGCAGCCGAGGCTGTGAATTTGCAAATTTCCTGACACCTCGCATTGTACAGCGCTGCAATTTCACACCCTGAGTTCACAGCCACCTGCATGGGCTTGCTCAGTGCCTGAGATCCACAGAGCAGCTGTGCGTTGTTCTCACTGCAGAGAAGAGCCTGTTCTCTATTTCAGGGGGAAGGAGCCCGTGATTCCTTTCCTTATTTTGGGCCCCAGGATTATTTTGCTCCACAACAGATCACATGGTGACATGGTGGTGGGTAGAACTAGTGTATAACCTTCCTTGGGTGGGTTATGCTTTTGTCTTTCTCTAGAACAAATGCAAAGAAAGATACATCCAAAAGGCAATTTTACGGAGATTACTTGTTCTCTCTCTTGATGTCTTTAACTACTAATTGAAAAGGAAAACTAATCTCTCTACACTGAAGTTAAGCTTTATGAAACTCCTCCATATTTATACCTAACAGCATTTTAGACCCAACAGGAGGCACACACCAGAAGAAACCATGAGGAACAAGTAATTTGCTTTGTATTCTTTCTTTCCCAATACTTTTTATTGTCAGAGAAGTGAATGAATGACAGAAAGACAGTAGGTAGTGATATTAACCAACTCATTTTGTGTGGCTTCTTCGGTACCTGGTAGTAAGGTAGAAGCTTGCAGTTGGGTGGGCTTTTTGGTGTTGGGAGATTGTTTGGTTGATTGATTTTGATTTTGTTAGGTTAATAAAAGGTTATTTTTTTTCCTGGCTTCTTGCCCACCAAATATTAGGGAGAGCAGTTTGGAACTGTGGATCAGTGGGAAAAAAAGGCAAAAAACATTGGGAAAGGTGTCATCCTTTTCTCCAGCACTGAACCTTCACCCTCAGCTTCCTAGTATTGTGTCTGAAGTATAGACATTATATTAATTTTCAAAGTCTTTGTACAAGTCTTTGTTCCTGGAGTGCTTCTGGTATGGTCTCTATTAGGACTCACAGAGACTTGAGAAGTTCATATATATGAAACATTTACAGTTGTAAAACTTAAAACTCAGTGACATCTGTTTTCTCGAGTGGACCCATATGAAGCTGTTGTACCCAACCTCTTTAAATAATGCACTTGAATTAACCTGTTACACTCTTCTCACAGCAGCCACCATAAATCAATATTATCAGCTAGCTGGTAATCATAACATTTACAGACCTCTCAACATCCCTTACATTTTGTACATTAAAATTGTCTGCTCAAATGTAGACCCTAGTTTGACATGTAATTAGTTTTGGCTGCAGTTCAGGCTTACATGGTCCTTGTAGTTCCTTGGTTGTGTTGGTAGAAGTATTTGTGCAGCCATGCAGTGAACCAGATCAGGGACCTGAGCCAAGTTACAGGGTAAAAAAAAACACATTAGGTTATTTTTGAGCTAGATCAATTCCCTGTACTAGCAAACTGTATGCAGGAACAAAAAAATCAGGGAAAACATGAGAACTAGTGCCAACATACCATTGAAATAGAGGCATGTCAGGCCATGTTTTCAGTGTAAACTTCCAGAGCACTGTAAAAGATTGCTCCATCTAAATGCCAACATTAACAGTAATTCAGTAAATATCTTTATTATTGTCAAAGTAGAAATTACTGTCTTGACAAATTGATCTAGAATGCAAAACTCATTTTTTCATCTTGGATTGTGTAATTCTTTGATAAACATTATTATTGAGATGGGAAGGGTGGTAAATTGATTGCTATGTTACCTAAATGACTGATAATGCTATTTTAATATTGCAAATTAGATCCTACTTCAAATGAAAAACCCAAACATAGCTACAAGGGGCTGGATTATGCCTCAGTGTTTACCTTTGTATTCCCATTTATGTCATTGATGCTGATTAAAAAGTAATTTAGGGCTACATTTTGTCTGAAAAGTTTCCACTTACTCCTTATGTGCACAGCATTCATTGTTGTATGTCTTGTAATATAATTTGCACCGTCTGTAGCTTCATATATGTGTTTTATTTTCAAGTCCTATAGGAGTTTATGTTGCACATCACATCTATTATTTCCAGGCGTGCAGCAGTACAAGAAAATTCTGGTGTGGTAGTTTGGAAGTTCAAATATATGATTTCCTTTTTCTCTCCTGTAGACACCCATTTTGAATGCTGTAGCTGTGTGCACCATATGGACACACAAAAATTACCTGGCATATGTCACATGTAACATCATCTACATGAATTGAATTTTGGTTTCACATAACCACACCTCAAAAAATTAGAAAGTACTAATATTGAACTTGATATTTTAGGAGGTATTTTGCCTGTGTTCTGTCTGAAGGTTCAGCAAGCAGATGTGGCTTGGTGTTGGAATGAAGTATTCACTTCATTCAACTTGAGGTTTTAATAATCAGCCTCAAGTAAGCTCTGCTCAGCCAAATGCTGCTCAGCTAAACATGGCTAAGAACTTGCAGCTCTAACATTACTTAAAGTTGAGGCCACTTTAGATTGGAGGCCCTGGAGTTGGGGGGTTGTCTTCTGTGAAGTATTTTTTTCTTTTTCCAATTGAGAATTAGTGTTAAAGCTCTTAAGAAAACTCTATGTTCGTAAACTAGAGAAAATATTTGTGTGATGACTTAAATATTCCTTGAAGACAAGTTTTTATAAATAAAGTAATTATTAAATCAGGTTTGTCATGGTAGTTTCTCTTTAGCCCATTCTCGGTTTCCAGCCTGATGTTTCTAGCGTCAGAAACAGCTGCCATATTTCTGAGATAACTCTCCCCAAAATGATATTATCAAGAGCACTGCCTCCAGGAATTCATCCCTTCTGTCCCCTTTCCAAAACTTTGTGGTAGGAGGGACTGCCAAACACTATTCTGTAATGAAACCACCAACCTTTTAAGGCCCATTTTGAAAATTGAGAAATCTGCAAAAATTCTTGACTTTCATTAAAATTGTTAGAAATACGAAAAAGCTAATGTTCTATGAATAAATTCAACATTTGCAATAAATTCAGCTTCAGCAGACACTTGACATGGATTCTATGCATCACCTCATTAGTTGATTCAGCTAGAAATATAAGTAAGTGTGTATATTTTAGATGTATTTTTATACCTGAAAGGTTTTGCCTTGCATTTCTTATTCTTTTAAGAGGGAGTGTAAGGTAAAACAGATTAGTGCTTCCTGAAAAATAAATAAGAAATCATTAAGCAGTCACGGTAAAATCAAGCCATGGGCAAACTTGTACCTTGTACAGTAACATGATATTCTCCGTGTGTGCCTGTTTAATATCTTTTAAGCCACCCTTGGGCAGGACCCCGCTGTAAACAAGCTGTCGAGTTTGACTTGGAACATCCTTTTAAAAATAACACTAATAAATAAACATTCTGTCTTCACACATTTTGCTGCCAGGGATTCTCCAAACTTAAAAGTGTAATGATTTTTAAAGGTTTGATGCAATAACTGCAGTCTTCTTTATTTTCATAAATATGAATACTTCATTTTCCATTTGTTTAATATTTTAAAATTACAACTTCTATTTTATTTTATAATTATATACCATCATTCTGATAAAAACTTCTATTGAAATCAGCTCTGTCTGTTAAATTCTCTGTCTGGCAGTGTCATATAAATCAATAATAGTATTATTAGGCAATAATAGAAGAGGAATTTTGAGTTTCAGATTATTAATAGCTGAATAACAAGCTGCACAAAGGAAACAGTTGGCCATATACAACAAGATCCGAGCATTAAACAAAAAGCAACTGAGACACATGGCCTCAAATCTCGTCTACAACACTTCATCTGCAAACTGTTTATCTAAATATATCCTTCAGCTCTTCTTCTCCGTGCAGCTTTCATCTCCTTGTAGTTGCTCACTCTCCCCTCCAAGGTTTCCTTGGCTCCAGCATTTGCTGCGGGAGGTTTGGGATCTCTCTGGATTCTGTGCAGTGTTGCATGGAAGATGCTGTGAAGGTAAGTCTGCAGTAAAGAGGTCAGAACTGAAAGGATTTGGGAGCACTCTTGACCCCTAAAAAGTGAAATTTGTTACCCCACATTCTGTTTTCATGAGTGGCCCAATGTTGCATCTTCTCACAGGTACTTCCATGCAAACTGAGGTCTGCCTAGTCCTTTCCATTTTTGTGAGCTCTAGACACAGAAGAAGCAGGAATTCTGAGTGTGGAGTTTTACCACATCTGACTCTGAATTAAAAACATATTTTCTGAATAGCAAGCCCAAAGAATGCATTCAATTAGATGGATTTGTGAACAACCTGAGACAATTGTTGCCACAGCCATTTGAGGAGATCCACATTTGGTGGACTTGAGAACTGACAACACTTCACATTATTTGACACTTGATTTGTTATTGATTTAATCTTGCTTGCTGCATTGCTGCAACTCCTGGCTTGGTTTTGTTTTTTTTTTTTTTAAAGTTCTACTGCTATTTAGCCTTATACAGGTTCCCTTTGGAGAAGATGTGTGCATGTATAGACATGTTGACAAACCTTAATGTTTAATTGGGACTCTCATGCTTGTTTAATTGAGACTCTCATGCTTCTTGTGTGTGCGTGTGCAGTGCTTTAGGAGATGTGCATGCATGTAAAAAAACTCAGGCTTTGCTTGAGAAGAATAAGATGTCTCATTCCTATTAGAATCTGATTCCAGAGAAAACCAGAAAGAAAACCAGAAGAGTGTGTGTCTAAAAGTTACTAATGAAGTTAAATGAATGGATACATGTTATTACTTTATCATTTTTATTTGAGTACATGGAGTTGGCAATGCTGATTTAACGTTTTTTTGTCTGTTTAAGATTTCTACACAGAATAAAAGTGCATTTTAAAAGCCATGGGACAACTAGATAGGTTTCTCTCTCAGTAGCATAGATGACACTGCTGTCAAAATCAATGAAAACTGCAGAAGAATTCAGTGAGTTCTGTGTTGCTGTCACTTCACATAAGTATTACTGGCCCCATAATGCTGTTAATTCTTACTGGGTCACAAAAGACCACGGTAGTATGTAAGGTACTCTGCGTATGAATGGCACAATGACTGCAGAGTAGTTTCATTGAAAGACCTTTCCATTGTTCTGCTGAAAGTTCAAAGGAATTTCTTAAGCAAGAGCTGAAGGTTCTTTAATGAACATTGTTTCTCAGCTTTTACTGGTTCATTTTGAAAGATACATAAATACTTTTTTTGGAATTGATTTTCTCTGCTCTGTTTCTCTGCATGTGGGATGCAAATGCCGTCTCAGTGTTGAGTTATTACCATGTTTTTGAAGGATGTTCAGTACATGGGATATGCTTTGTGCATAAATTGTGTGTTTGACAGTGGAATTTTTGTGACAGATTGTGGAACTATCAGATAAATTTCATTTGCAATGCCTGTTTACCTGCCTCATCTTCATTCTTGTCTCTATCCATTTTGATTTAGACTCACTGTTATGTGGAAGTATCACCCTACAAAATAGAAATTTATTTTCCCCTGCACCATACACATTTAGAAAAACAAAATCTAAAATGCTTTTGTCTTATTTTGCCTTACTCAGTGATCTAAGAGCCAATATTTTGTGAGCCACTAAAAGCTTAATCAGTAGAGCTGAAAATACTGTTTTCTGATATTGCAAGACATTCCTTTCAATTCCTCGTAGGTTGTGAGTTACTGGATGTTAAAACTGTAGTACCATGACTTACAGGGAATAAATTTTAATAATTTTCATAGATTATTGAAATATATTCCTTATCATTTTATTCTCCCTTTAAGGCCTATAAAGTTGAACTCAAGATAATAAAATCAAGTTGAACTCATGATAGTAAAATCAAGTGGCATTACATGCAGATATATAAGAAATATTATCAATAAAAAAAATAAATATCTAAACCAGATCTAAAATGGATTGTCTACGAAAATGTCTTATGATAAATGGTGGCACAAAACAGAATATTATGAGCACTCTCTTGGGATGATATACATTAAAATAAGGCAATATCACTGTGCTCATACATGGGAAAATCTTAGCTGTAGAATTCATTGGGTGAGTGTAACAATTTAGAGCTATGAGGGTGAGCTACAATCACATGTGTGTATCTAACATTTTTTATACAACTGACAAATTTAATTTTAATTAAAGATCTGTTCAATCCTTAGCCTTCACCACAACCTCGTCAACCACATAAAGCCTTTATTTTCCTTTGGCTTTGGTGAAAATCCCAGGTGCCGCAACAATTTCATAATTTTGGATATAAAAATTGACTTCCAGTATGAAATGACTTTGTGTCTTGGGGGTTTTTGGTAGGTTTTACTGGCTTAAGGGTTTAAGAAAAAAAACCAAAATGTTTCTTTGGTTCAGTTATCTAATCTTTTTACAGTCTTCATTGCTTCATGGCACTCCATTGGAATTTGACATTAACAACAGTAGGGTGGCAGTGATGTCATATGAAATTTCTGTGGATCGCGTTTTACTTGTAGGCAATTTCTCCAAGTCTTTGATTTTCATATTCTGAAGTGCCATTTCCACCTTCTTACCTCCGGCTTCTGCATTTTACAAGAAATCTGACTTCAGTACTTAGGATATTAAAAGTATGTATTAATAAACCATGCACCTTTGAAAAGAGTTATGGAATATATTCCCTGAGGGCCCGCGATAACCTTGTGGTTCATGGTCCGCAGATAATTTCAATCCTTCAAGCTCAGTATGTGCTTTCATTCAAAGAGTCAGGTACCCAGGCTTCTGAATAGCTTCATGCAGAGCTGCCTAAACAGTTGGTTACACTTCCGTATTTCTCCTCCATGGCTTAAGTTATGTGTGTTCTCAGGTTCACTAGAAGGAATGGGTAACTTGGTATTAACTTTATGGCTGCTTCACTCTAAAGATTCATGGACCATTTTTATGGGTTTGGTGGGGATTTGGGGCTGTTTTTTATAGGGAGGAACAGAATTCTTATATGTATATCCAGATGAAAGATGTTAGAAAAAGTTAAAAGGCAGGAAAAGAAAGTAACAGAATGAATGGCTCGGTTTTGAAGAAGGGTTTTTCAGATGGAGGCTGAGCATGGAAAATCCTCAAGAGCGTGAAAGGTACAAGTGCTGATCAAAACTTAGCTCAAGCAGGAAGAGAGAAGTGGAATTGAGAGACTTCACAAATGGGGAAAAGTCTCAGAGAAGAACTGAGTTTCTTCCTAAAGCACTTGATAGCTCTTACTGAGTGTGAGTAGAAAGAGGGGCAGCTGATTGCTGAGCTCAAGCCTGAGAGGCAGACACAGGAGTAGAAAAAGGAACCCTAACACTCTGGTGTAAAGGGAAAGAACAAGTTGACGGGATAGGCTGCAAAAATGACAAGCAGCAGAAGGGCAAGCAGAATGAAAACTTTAATTTGGAGACACAGAGTTTTGCAAGATTGAAAAGACAGTGCTGCATTAGATAAGATAAATTGAATGGAGAAAAGAGCGGAGGTAGACAAAAAAGGCATATGGTGGAGTCTGTGTAAAAAATATGGGAAAAATCAAAGCCTGCCTCTTTCCTGAGGTGTGAAGGCATAGNAAAAAAACCAACCAAACAAACCAATAAACTAGCATTTTCCTTTTTTGAATTTAAGTGATGCCAAGACATTATCAAAGTTTGTTTTTGTTGCTTTGATGAAGTGCAGGGATAATCTGTTTCTTACAGTGGTAAGAACAGTGCACCCAAGTAGTTCTGCTTCACCAGGGGAGAATGGGAGAACTGGGTTATCGACCTTGCTGACTTAATGATGAATATTTTTACTAGGACTGTTTGATTCAAAATAGTTTCCCATGGTACTCATACATTCTATGTGTGCTTTAATATTAAGGAGTATTAAATAGCTTATTCAAGTAAATACCTTTTTTAGGAAACAAAGTAGTCAAGTCATCACAGTTAATTAATTAATTTAGTTTATTTATGTGTTTTGCTCATTTGCAATGGTTTAAATGGGCATCCTTAGTTTAGCATGCATGCTAATACACAGGAAAATAGAAAAAGAAGTGAGAAAAGTTTCAGTAAGAAAACAAAATTTACTTTTTGATTTAACACTAATCAACCATTGCTAATGTGCTATAAAATAGTACTTAAGGTAGATACTGATTTCCATTATTAAACTTAATGATCTTTGTTGCCTCAACTGCCTTATTCCAATATATTAAGCATGCAGACCCCATAATTTAATTATCACCTGTTAATATTGGTTCTAAATTCATTTTTGTGCTTTTGGGCTGAAGCTGCAATGATGAGCCAATTAAAAACCATTATCAGGCTGCTCAAAGCATCACATTTGTAGTTATACTCAGTAGTACATGATTCTACAGGGACTTTAAAGATGGAACATGCTGCCCTTATGCCTTTAGGGATTAACCAAACAAAAGGAAAAATGTAAAGGAAATTTTAAATATTTTCTCTCCTACAGGATTTTAATTTTCAGATCTCTTGCTTTGCTGTACATCACAGCTTTTCTTGCAGCTAATTTGCATAGCTGTAAAAGTGTAGTGTGTAGATGAATTACAAGAGAGACTCCTGAGACCTTGGGTTTTCTTTAAATCCCAGAGGAAGAATTTGGTTCAAGAATGTACATAAGGTACTAATTGCAAGGATCATGTTAGATAGGTACTATTTGAATGAGACTGCTGAACCAATAAAATAGAGCGCATCATAACCTCAGAGATTTGATAATGAAAAAAGGAGCATTTAATTTATGTAGTTGTTTGCAAAGCAACTAGAAAGAACAATAGCCACACATTGTATCACCTCTATTACATTGTTTATTAATAAGAATGTCTCCTTTCCTCTTGTGTTATCAGCTTGTTGCTGACATGGAATTTCAAGTGCAGGTGTTTCAAGTTGATCGAAATTTGCTTTTGTAATGGCTGACTGAGAAATGGCTGGTGTAGATGATGCACCACGGAATTTGTTGCAAGGGTAGATGCATTTTGCTTAGAAACTTATTTTGTGTGTGTTTGTGTGTGTGTGTGTGTGTGTGTATGTCAGTCTGTAGCACTGCATTATAAACTTCCCAGCTCTTTGAGTAGTATGGATATATAGTATTCTAGTGGCAAAATATAGAAACTAGAGTATTTGATCTACTGTAGCTGTACTCATAGAATTGCAGAACACTGAGTGGAAGGGGACCTCAAGAATCATCTGGTCCAACCTTTTTTGGCAAAAGCACAGTCTAGACAGATGTCCCAGCACTCTGTCCACCTGAATCTTAAAATTGTCCAGTATTGGGGAATTTACCCCTTATTTCCTGGAGAGGTTATTTCAATGGCTGATTGTTCTCATTGTGAAAAATTTTCCTCTTGTGTCTAATTGGAATCTCCCCTTGTCTTTTCAAAGTGACTCCTTGTAAAAAGGAAGTCTCCATCTTCTTTGTAGCCACCCTTTAAATACTGGAACATGGTGATAAGGTCTCCCCAAAGCCTTCTTTCTTCAAAAAGTACAGTTCTCTCAGTCTTTCATCATATGGCAGCCTGCCCAGTCCTTAGCTCAGTTGTGGCTTTTCACTGGACCCTTGCCAGCCTGTCCACATTGCTTTTGTACAGCAGGGACCAAAACTGAACCCAGAATTTCAGGTGTGGCCTGACAAGTGCTGAGTGGAGTGGGATAACAACTTCTTTATTTCTGCTGGTGATGCCCTTGCAGATGCAGCCCAGCATGCTGTTGGCTCTGCTGCAGCAACACACTGCTCACTCAGATAGAGCTTGTCCAGCAGCACCCCAGGGGCCTTTCCCACAGAGCTGCTCCCTGGTCTGGTTGATCCCAGCCTGTGCTGCACCCTGTGTTTTCTGGCTTGTTTGGGGTTTTTATATTGTGCTGCATATACACAGCACCAGGGTTTAAAGTTTCTGGAGGAGGCAGAGAATCTTCCTGTATAGAGAGATCCTCTCTCCTGAAGCACAGCTGACCTAGAAGCTCTTTTAGGGGCCTTGCTTGCCTGTGGTATAATAAGGGACTATCCTTTTCCCTCAATTTGTTTCGAGCACTACTGTCTTCAACTTGACTTTTCTTGGACCAATTCCTCAAGTGAATCAAACATCATTCCTTGGACCACTGCAGAGTTCCCTGGCATCTCTATGGAGACATCCTGTTATTAGCCACTTTAAACCAACAGAAAGTGGAATTACTGCTGAACATAATTAGCCAGGCTTTGAATGAGCTTGGTGCTTTTTGAGGGAACAGAAAGCTGCCAAAGAAAAAGCTAGCCACAGATAAAGTCAACAAGAATTCCCCAGCTGATAGATACATGCATATTTGGGTACTGGTTTGTTTTGGTTTGGTTGCTTTCTGCTTATAATTTTTTTCACTATTTTATTATGGGCATGTGTTCTTTTGTCAGTGAGAGCTATTAGGAACAGGGCAGGAACCCTGCTGTGCCTTAAAATTAAAGCAGGGAAAAAGGCTCAGGCGAGAGAAGAAAAAAAAATAAGCACAGATAAGAAATAAATGTAAATTAAGTTAGCACGGTTAAGTAGTTTTGACCACAAATGGCAGAATAAATACAGCTTATCATTCTTAGAAATTCTTCTGCTTCTTTGAGTTGGCCTGGATAATTGTAAGCTGTATATTTTATTTTTCTCATTAATTGAGATGTTCACTCTTTTTCTGACTCCCTGTGTATTCAGTTGTATTCAGTTGTGTTTTTCAAGTTTTAGGAAAAGCAACAGTTCAGCAGAGCTGTTGATGAGCTTTTCTCATCACTTCCCCCCCACCACCCTTCTGCCTAGAGAAGGTCCGCAGGACAAACTTGAAAAAAATCAAGTTACTTTGGCCCATTCAATATCTTAGCCAACCTGTGCACACATTTGGGCACTCTTGCCCAAAATTATTTGAAGGAAAACTGAACAAAAGCTGGAAGGTGTGAGCTGGGTGGGTTGAGGGTTAGCGAGGAGATGCTGACAGTACTGGATTGAAGCAGAGGGCAGTTGCAGAGAACATCGACATCTGACAGGACATTAGGTTATTGTGTCAACAATTTTGGAGGATATAAGACACATCAGGAAGAGGCAAGTTTTCTTTATATTCATTGTTCACATAGTATTTGGGATTTGGGTAGTTTTAAATGTGAAGGGATCCTTTAATGTAGATTGTAACCTGTAAAACAACTTTGAGATTACTCAGTTTCATAAAAAAAAACCTCTGGCTTGCCTGAAGAGACAGAGTAATTTTTCTTGTAACTAAGCTGAATACTATTAGTATTTTTATCATTCACTGTGTCAAGTGAATGTGTTTCGTGTTTGTATTAGTATGTTGCCAAGATGGTCTGGCAAAAGTGTAATGATTCTAGGGTATCACTTGACCCTTGGAATTGCAAAGTAATTTGGAGTTTAGAGTGAACCTCTACTACTGTGAATTCACAGTTCAATTCTCTAAAGGCAGGCATGTATATAACACGATCCTGTAGTTTCCTTAGTTAGGCAAATCTAGCAAAGTTAATCATATTTTTTCCAATGTAACAATTTTATCTCATTATGTATGAGTAAAACTAACACTTCAGAATCGCCACTGTCTACATCCCTATGTGTATTAGGAAACTTCACCATATACACCAATTTTTAAGTATATAAAGTAATTATGTTTGGCACTGGGCTATATACACAAACTAGCTGATATGATTTGCCTCTTTTTTTAAGAGACACATGCCTTCAGCTCAGATAGTCCTTGAAGTCTTCATCTATGAAGAAATTGCATATTATTGAGTTATATTTTTAATATTTGCTTAGTAATTTATTATTTTGCAATGTTTTACTGTGTTCTGATGAATGGAAACATTAGTGTCTCAGTAAGAGAGTCAAAGGCTGTGTATATGCAGTTCTGTTCTGGGTAAAGTTCCAAATGTTCCTGCCTTCAAAGTGTGTTCTGAAGCGCTGTGATGTGACTTTACATTCTGGAGGTACTGACTGGCTTTGCCTGAATAGCTTCACTTCACATTTATAACAGGAATCAAAGTGTTTTGTGCTGTATGAAAAATGCTGTATCTTCTTCTAACAAAGAGCAATTACTCTTTGAGTAGAGATTAATTTTGCTGAAAATTTACATTTGAATTAATATTAAGAACTCTAGCTTTTGTGTCATTATTTACTTTATTCTGGCAGGCCTTAATAATGAGATAACAAGCTCTTTCCATAGAGTTAAAATCAGAGTGTTTCCAACATGCTGTTTTAGAAGGAATTATATTGGCTGTTAATACTAAATTATTGAGTGCTTGTCTTCTCCTGTTGTGTTCGTGTAAGTGTTCTCCAGACAGCACAACAGTTTGAACAACTCTTTTTGTAGAGAAGTGTGTCTTGAGAAATTGCTTAGGCTGCCATGACTCTTCTTCCACATGAGGAGGTGGTTCCCTAATGGTGTCTGAATTTGAACATTGACTATCTGATGCCTTTCAACCGTTGTGATTGTAACTCTTCACATCTTTACATAGTTAGAAGGTTCAGTCAATATTGTGGAAATGCTCCTTTAGAAATCTTACTGCTACAGGAGGTCATAAGGCTTCTTTTTCCCTCCTGTATTGTAGCTCCTAACTCAACAACTTCCTCCATTCAACAATTGTGTGAAACTATTTCTATCTTGAGATATCATATCTTATCTGGAACAACTTTTATATAGGAAGAACATAGAAAACCACAAAAAATCATGTTCGTGAGACAAAACCAAATAGTACAGGAAATTGGCATTCTCAAACTTTAATTATATATGGATTGCTTAGCTTGGATTATGGGAGATGTAAGTGCCCTTGCTGTAACTGCTTAAGCAAGAGTAAATGGATGATAATGATTTAATATGGAATCATTGTTTATCATATATCATGCTGAGAGACTATTTTTTCTCTCACCTTTGGTTTATTTAGTGGCTTTATTTAGTAGGCAGCTAATTAAATAGAGAATAAATATCCAGAGGTCATTGTCCTAGCTATCAGCATCTTCTCTCATACAGGTTAAGATGACTTCTTTTTTATGGTCTTAATTTTTCCTGAGATGGGCTGGCTGCTTCAAACAAGATATCAGATTTAAAAGCCAAATATGCCCACTGGATGCAGAGCACTTACAACTTTTTCTCTTTAGACACAAATAGCTTGTGACACTGAATGTGATCTTGAACTGCATCACCATAATTCTGCTGTGGGTACTGAAAATATGACTGGGCAATTGTGCCTCATTAAGGTTTTATAGTTAGCTGTTTTGATGTATAAATATAGTTCAGAATGAAAAATGCTTTTTAAAATAAATTCAGTCTCTGTACGGGCTGTGCTACTTGTATCTGCAGTCAGCTCTTTAGATACATGAGGGTCTTTCAGCTAAGCCTATAGAAGCATTGGATTTTAAGTAACTTTAGGGATCGTGGTGTGCAACATCATACAGTCTTTTTCATAGACTGGTTATGTTTCACCCCTTTCCACCCAGATTTTTCTACCTCAGTCTCTCCTTTTAGAATGTTGTTGTAGGGCCACATTCATGTAATGATGACTACGAACCTCCTCGGAGGTTTTGAGCCTTAAGTTTTAATATTTTTTCCAGCCTTAATAATAACTGATTATTAATACCAGTTTCTATCCATTTGTTCTAATACAAACATTCTCTCATAGATTTAGCAAATCTTTTGTCCCTGGTGCTTTTGCTGCAAGCAATCATCTTTCTTCCTGGGTTGCATTTTTCAGCATGAAAAAAACAAGCCCCTTCAGCATCCTCCTATAAGATAGGCTTATGTTTGATCTCTATAACAGTCCTGTTCAGCACCTAATTAAAATTTGAAGGTTTTTTTTTGAACATGGGACACTGAAATGATACAAAATACTTCAGATGAGATCTCAGTACAGGCTATACAATGGTATGAATACTCCCTGTTCTTTATGAAAATACCTTGCCTTGCCCTTTTCATGGCCAAATTCAATTAAATGGCTCATAGTCATCCTCTGACTGACTAAAATAGGCTGCTGTTTCCAACTAATGAGCTCCCAATATATACCAGGAATTCTTGCTATTAGTCCCATGTGCCCTTTGGACTGTTACTTTCAACCCAGTTCTCTTTATGGGGTCTTTCAAGATCATGCATTTCTTCCCACAGAACATTCAAATTCTCCTTCTCTAGGAAGACTCTACCTACTGCCTTTTATCCTCAAGAAAATGTATTAGTGCATCTTTATTTTTATCCTAGGTCATTACCTAGAACATTAAATAAAGCAAGTCCCAAGCTACAAACCCAGTATTTTTGGGTGAGATTAGTCACTTTCATGAAGTAATGGTAGTAATGGCTCCTAAATAGTGATTATTTTTCTCTTATAGATACATTGTGCATTGCTGTAAATCAGTTTTTTGTGTTACCTCAGAGCTCAGTATTTTATACCCAAATACTACTTGAAACTTAAAACCTGGTGTTTCAGAAACTGCAAGGTCAGGTCTGATACAAAGGCCGTCTTCTCTAAGGGCCTAGCAATCTGTCCAGATTTTCACCAAACACCATGCAGGTTAGATAAATGGGCCTCTGTGGATGCAGCATTTGGCAGATTAGATGCCTGTTATCTGTTCTCTCACCCGCTAACATATTGCTAATTAGGTTTGAGAGTGAGGTGAAATGATTCATCTTAGCAGAACAGTGAGTGTCTTCAGTAAATCCTTATTCTACTTCAATCCAAATCCACTCGAGAGAGAAAAGAAAATAGAAAGTCAGAAATGCTTCTGGGGTTGTACATGTGTTTTTTATGTTTGTTTCTTCATGGCCCTTATCTCTAAAAGTCCTTAGATTATCATTAAGTCAGTGAATATGAGACATTCATGTCAATTAGTGGTAAATGCAGAATAAATTCAGATAACCATACACTGAAAATGTGAACAAATAAGTACTTGGGATAATTCCTTTTTATGTTTGTGTAAATACAGTGATGAGATGGGTAGTTTATCTTTATGCCGTTCAGAAGACAACTGCACAATGGGTAGAAAATACAAGTGCATGGAAAACAGTAAAACTGACATTCATGATCTTCCAAGCACTTGATTTTTTAACTTAATTAGGATTCTTTGAAAGCTGGGTGGTTCTTTTTTTTGTTTGTTTTGCCTGTGTAGGATACTGAGTTCTATAGTAGCATGTCCTGTGGCTGTTCCCTTATTTCTTTGCAGCCCCAGTGGTGATGAGTATGTCATATCTAATGACCTGCAGTACTCCAGGCTCTTTTTCCCTGGAATAATCTTACGGGTGATCTTCTCATACATGTCCTGCAGCTTAAGTTAAGAATTGTTCCTCAAACCATGCTATATAATACAGATTTCAAGTCTAGTGTTAACAAATGCCTATAGCTTGCCATTTGTTGTAAGGGATACCATCCTGCTATAAGATATTGCAGAGCAACAGTAAGTAATTACAGTATTTGTCTGAGATATGAATGGCTGGATTAAACAGACATTACATTTATATTCAACTAGGAGAAGAGTGAGATTGATATAGTGTTCTTCTCTTACATAATACAGTGTGTACTATAACACTTAAAAATGCTGTGTAATTGCTTTGGTCCTTTGTTGATGTATAAATGGCATATTTGTATGCTTCTGTGTAAGTGCCTCATAGAATTTAACAAGTTGAAGAAACGTGACTAAATTAGTAACATTAATCTTTTCATGAACAAAATCTGTCTGCTCTGTGGATGTACAACTGCTGATATTTATTGATGTAAGAGGAGAAGTTGTTAGATAAGTGTCCCTTGGTCCATAGCTTCACTGCCTAAGTATTGTCTGAATATTAATCTGCCAGGTTGTGCTTGTCTCCTGTTGAGAAAAACGGCAACATTCTTGCTGTCAGCACTGGGTTTGAGCTGCTTGGATCTAGCTGATGGTTTTTTCTCATCAATGGTTTTTAATAAACTATGGACAAGTAGCAAAAAATGTTTTCTGTTCCCTTGTGCTTTCATAAAGACAAGAGGGAAGAGATCTGTGAGCTTTTTCCTATTTGAGCAACTACTGCAAAGACTGGGGAGAGGGAAGGTGGTTCTCTGCATCTTGGGCAGCTTTGTGTCCTTGTGACAGAAGATGTTGCAGATGTTGAGAGTGGTTCCTCCTACAATTGCATTTTGCTGTGGGAATTTCAGTCCTGGAGTAATGACACCATTGGCGTCACAAGACCAGGCAATGCACATATCCCCATGAAGCTACTTGGATTATTTTGAGGAGAATGACACTAGCAGCTGCCACCTTTGAAAGATACTTCTGGAGGTGTGGAAGGGGATT
>VZTT01035777.1:129378-145018 GCA_013400855.1 Buphagus erythrorhynchus | reverse complement strand
TAAAAGTTCAATTATGACAAGATGGAATACTTGGAGCTGTGTAGTCTTGTCGAAGAACTTTTTTTTTTTTTTTACATGAATAAAAGGACTCAATATTTACAAACTTAATGCCCCAAGGCTGGTTCCTAATGCCTAAGTTTTTGTTAGTGGAAGAGGTAATAGGCAAAGATGTTCTTGCTACATTCAGTTTTCTCACTGGAGACTGTATTTTTGCAAGAACAAAAATTTCTCTTTTCTGCTCAAACAAGAATCCCAATAATTTAAAGTTTTCCAACAAACTAAGCATATTCAGACTAAATCAGTGAATCCTTGTAATTATTCTCATTATCTGTGCATACACATGGATGATAATGGTGCCTGATCTCTACCATTGCCTGTCCTTGAACTATGCAAAGGTCTGAGAGACCTCCAGAAGTCTGATGAATTCCCTTCAACATTTGGCAGCTCTGGCTTTTGGGAAATGTAAGATAATGGTGTCATGGATGCTTTGAACAGAATTCTTGCTCAAGGAACCTGTTTTGCTTCTCTGTCTTCCCTCTTCCTTGTGCTAGCAGAAGGAAGCAGGGCTGTACTGTGACCTGGATGGGAAAACTGATCTTGATGGAATTATTCTGCCCTTTTCCTATGAGCTCTCTTCAATGTTAGGATGGGTTGAGCTTGGTTCCCTGGGACAGCAAGACCTGCAGCACTAGCTGGTATCTGAAGTGTTTGTGAAACTGATGCACTGTCCACAGGCAAACAAGTGGTGGTGTCCCAGTGATGATTCCTGGAGATACCCTAAGAAACAGTCTCACTGGGCTTCTGGTTCAGTGTCTTCTCATAGTATACATATTAGAGTAGCCCTTTAAAAAAACAAAATCCACTTTCACTTTCTTTGGGAATTCCCAATTGGTGATGTTTTCTAGAATCAATGTCTGACACATACTTTACTTTTTACTGGAAGTTTGCCGTTTTCTGACGTATTTCCCCTCTTTGTTTTCTAATATGACCTTCAAGCTGTGTGATGGGTCTTGAGTAGGCATTGACTCAATTCACAAGATAAGGCAGGGTCAGTGCACAAATGGATTTATTGCTGCGGCCATCTCTGAGTCGTGGCCCTGCTCTGCTTCTCATTGGCTTTTGGGGAGGTGCAAAAATGTATCACTGAAGCATCAGCAGTAAATTACTACTTGTCCCACACTGGTTTTGCTCACTGCACCAGAACACAGCATTATATTTTTAATTGGTAATTGAGAAAATGATGTCGTTTCCTTGTTGTTTTTTAACATTCTTGCGTTTGCAATCTTTGCTTGCACTGTGCTTCTAACATACAGCTGTTGCTTGCAAGATGTAATCACTTGACTTTTTAAGGATACCTCTTTAAAACTGTGCTGATGGATAACTTTTGGGGCTAACAAAGTATTAATTTCTCCACAAAATGTATATACTCTTTTACTAGAGTTTCAGTGCATGATTCATCTTCCCGCAACATGCAAAAGCTCAAGTACCACAGCCACTACATTGTTGCAGGCTACAATTTCTTAAAAATTACTTTTCAGTTAATTTGTGCATATTTAAATTACTTATGAGTTGAGGTAACAAGAGTAAGAGAAATACTTTAGTGGGCACCTTATCTGATAGCAATTATGAGCTGACAAAGCTGAGAATTTATTTGTATTCTTTTCTGTCAGAGTTAAAAATCTGCCAGTATTACTAATGGCAAAGTGTGGGCCAATAGGATTGTTACACTGGTAACTCCTTTCTTCCAGGAGCAAAAATTCTTCCCTCTCCATCCAACTTGACCTATTCATTTATCCATATCTGTACTGTGAACTGGACATGGAACCCCCCAGAGAACATCAGCAGTAGCTGCAACCTGCAATATTCCAGTGACATCGTCATTAATGGGGTTCCTAAGGACAAAAAAGTAAGTATATCACCTCTTTAAACTCTGTGTTCCAGTAAATGTCTTAGTATTATAAAACTCCGTGTGGGAGAGCATATACACATGTATAAATACAGTTTTACTGTATCATTTCATTCTTATCATGGGATCAAAACCTCAAAAATGAATCATACCAGCATATGGGATCTTCAAATCAGAAAAATCTGTCTGTTGCTCTCTGATAACTGAGTGCTGATGGTAACACAGAAGTGCTGTAATAATAATGTGAAAAGTCTCGTATCAGTCTTTGTTTATGTAACTTTCTAGAAAAAGTAGATACAAGGGCAGTCTACATCCTTAAGAGTTAAATGGGAATTTGCAAAAGCTTTTCTCCTCTACTTTGAACTCAGTTTAAAGAGACATGCAGATTTAGCTGTGGTTTGACAGCATTGCATCTTTTGGAGGTAATGCCAAGAATTAACATTCCCCATTTACCCTCTCTCTGCAATTACAGTTATTTATGGGGCGGTGGTGTTTTGATGACCATATGGAGCATGTTTGTTGCCTGGAATAGAAGTCATATAACTCATTTGTTTTGGGCTTTTGTTTTCTGTGTTAGATGGTTTGCAGCCCAGATGTGCTCCTTGCTGTGGATTAGCTGCTGTTTGGTCCAGGCATTGCCATGGTGCCCATTGCTATGGGCTGTAGGACAAGTATTTTTACAATTTATTGCCAGTAAGAAAATAAGTCCATAATTCCAAACCCTGGGAATTTGAAGCCTTCGGTAGATGCCAGCTGTTGGGAAGGCAGTCCTGCTGTTTCAGATATGGTTACAATTGATATGATGCCTCTTGAGGCAGTCCTTTGTTGTTGAGCCCTGTTAGTCTTACAGCCTGATGCTTATACTGGCCTCTTCATGCTAACCACTGTATTTTTTCTCACAGCTCCAGGATATCCTGGACATGAGTAGGGATGTGGTTTGGCCAGTTTGGATGGAGCATTGAGCAACCTACTCTAGTGGAAGGCAGGAACCCATGGTGAGGGAGTTGGAACTAGATGATCTTTAAGCTTCCTTCCAGCCCAAACCTTTTTTATGATTCTGTGACTCTGTGGTTTTGCAAACAGCTGAGCTGATTTAATGTCACTACTAAAAGGGTGGCATTTCATTTTGACGCTAATGATCTCTAATAATCTTCACTGGACCTTTAGATGAGCCAGTTTAAGCTGCTAACACAACAGAAACCTATTGACCTATTTTGACTGATTCACTAACAAATCAACAAGTAGAAAGTCTCCTTGGTTAAAGAGCTGAATGAGTTTGTGGAAGGGTCTAAGAGATATTAATGTTGTCAGCAATGAAAGAACTGAGGGTCAGCAGTTTCACAGGACAGGATGAAACAGACTGTACATCTCGCTGCATCTTTTTGCTCAGAGAACTTGTTGGAGGTTAGGATTTTTTCTTTTTCTTTTTTTTTTTTTTAAGGAAATTTTCTCCCTTTTGTTGCTAAGAGATGATAATGACTGGTACTTAAGAGATCCAAAAGAAGCGGCCAAGGTGGCGTGAAGGGGTGCAGTGGCTAGAGCCCCTTAGCTGGGGGCTTTTCTCTTGGGAAGGGCAGAGAGACTTTGAGATTTTGGCTGGGGTGTGAGGGGCTGGGCTGAGCTCTGAGCTCTCTCTCACTCTTGGGATCGGACGCTGTGCTCGCTGTGGAAAGAATTTGAGGGGTCCTGTCTCCTACCGTGAGTGAGGCTCTGCTCGTGGGAGCGGCCACTGAACTGGGGCCTTATTAACACCCGACCTCACTAGAAGGGACCCTCACCATCTATTCAGATATCTCAGGGAAAACCCGGGACCCCGAGCCCCTTCCCCCTCAAGGGAGCCTCTCCTGGCCGTGTTGGGGAGCCGGGCTGCCGCTGCCCAGCCCCGCCGTTCCTCTGCCACTGCCCCGGGTTTTTCACTCCACTGTAACCCCACACCCCTGCCTGCCGGGACACCCTCTGCAGAGTTCCTGATACATTTCATTTGCTACTCTGGGGTGTGCCTGCCCCTGCCATCCCAGCTCCTCTCCGAGGTTCCTGCTGCAGCCCATTCCACCGCCCGGCCCGCCCGCCATTACCGCGTGAGGGAGACGCGGCCGAGCTCGCGCCACAGCGCCCCCTGCAGGCGCGGGGGAATCGCGGCCCCTGCCCGGCCGGGAGCCACCAGCGCCCCTGCTGGCTGTGCCCGGAACTGCAGCGCAGGGGAAGGTGCCGCAGCCGAGAGAGGCTGTCCCTGGGTTTGTGTTCTGTTCCTCGGGGCTGCCGCTGCTGCTCTTTGTTCGCCTTGCTCTACGTACACACACTAGCAAAGAACTGCTCCTTTCCTGTATAATTTGTTTGATTTATTTGCCCTCTCATTAGTGCCAATATATGTTATTTTTATATATGAGTGATTACAGTGCTCTTTGGCCATAACAAAGATACTTGTTTTGTATCCAGTTTCCAGTTAACTAAAAGGCATTCTCCTAGCCCAACAAAAGATGCTCAAGAAAGTGTGTGATAAAAGGGCGAGCCTTTTTCTCACAAAAACATACTTGAAATGGAAGATCGTGAGCTACTTGGGCTTGATGTGGTATTTTAATAGCCATTTATGGGTTTCTTTTGGTAGGTTTTTCTTTTGCTCCTTAAACCGTCCAAACTCATCTCACGGCTTTTTGGTTGTGTCTTCAAATGTTTCACATTCTGTTGGTCATGCCCTCATGTGCACACACACAGAAAAGTGAAGGTCAGATCTGTAAGTGCCTGTTTATACAGCTGTAGTATAAACATGCTTACTTTGCATTATCCATGAAGACTTATTCTAGGATAATTTCCCCCCATATTATACTTATTTTTCAATCTCTGTGTAGCCTTTGCTTATGACTGTAGGTCACAGGGGTAGGAGTAGCTTTTCTTGGTGAGTTCTGGCTGCGCCTGAGAAAGAAAAAGCAAAGCCAAGCAATGCTGAGTCTTCCCACATAGTCAGACACTGTTTTCCTTTGGCTTTGAGCTGTAATCTTTTTCTGAAGGGCTGTAATATATCCCTACACTGGCAGGAATTCCCGTGTGTCTGAGATGGTATGACAAATGTTTTGGTTTTCTTCTCCCCATCTAAACCCAGGAATGGAGTAAGAACCGCTTCCGTGTGACAGATGCGCACTTGAATGAGGAAATGCGCCTCAGAGTGAGAAGTGAATGCAAGAATGACAACACCAGTGAGCCCAGCCCCTGGGTGGAGACCTCCCTTCTGCCTAAAGGTAATGCCAGCAGTGGCCAGACCCCTCTTGGCCTGAGGAGACATGGCTTTTTCTCTGCCCTTTTAACAAGAATCATAAAATATATCATAGAGAAATACCAGACAAAAGGGCTGATTTTATTGATAGAGCTTAAACAGAATGATTATACCACCTTTAAATGCAACTGGGGCCCTCTGGTGCTTAAAGTCTTCTGGGCAAGCTTGTGAAATTGAAGTGCTCTTCCAAAGCAGCAGTGTGGTTCCTGTTATTTCTCTTCTGCCTGCTTTGAGCTGTAGTCTTTCTGAGGGGCTGTAATATATCCTTACACTGGCAGGAATTCCTGTGTGTCTGAGGTGGTATGACAAATGTTTTGGTTTTATCCCCCCCATCTAAATACAGGATGGAGTAAGAGCGACTTTGGTTTTGGTGGTTGTGGCATAAGAGATAGCTTAGACTCCATTAAGCCTGCTGCCTTAATGACTGGCATCTATGTCAGTTTATTTTGTATGCTTTTTCTGTATAAACTGAAGTCCATAAAATAACCCTACAATTGTCCATGTAGAGGGAGGAATGTAGCAAATTTAACAACTTGTTGAATAAATTACTTAAATAATTGTAATAGGGCTCTGTCTTTTTCAAAAGAGATGAGCGGTGTCTACAAAGCATAGCAAAATGAATAGAGAAAAAGTATTTTTTGTTTCTTGGCATGCAGAAGTAAGGGGTCCACAGCAAAATTGTTAGGAAGAAGACTTTGAAGACTAATGTATTTTGCTGAATGCTTGAAGTTAGGATGTACAGCAAGAAAATGAGCCTCTTGCCTAAAAGCCTGTCTTAATCTGGGAGCATGACCTGATGTGGATGAAAACCACATGTGGTTGGGAGAATCAGAGACCTTGTATCAAGGCTGTGTGTGTGTCTGCCAGAAGGGTTCTGGAAAATCGGGGAAGCAGATCACTAGGACAGCATGTACTAAACAGGCTGGAGCTTTTAAAAGTCTGTTTGCAGATGAAATATTTTTATTCACTTCTTGAATAGAAAAACCTGTGTCATTTCCCTGTGTCTTAGTTGTTGCTTCAGGGAGAATGCAAGCTGGGACTTTCAAAGCAGATCCACGTTTAACATGAATTTAGTTTTTAGTTCATGGAGATATTGCTACTTGTTACAAGGAAAAAGTATCCAATACAATGTAGTATGGTAATACAGTGTAAAGAACTCAAGCAGAAATGCAAGATTGAAGATGAAAGACTTTATTCCATAATTGCTCTGCCTGAGATTGCCTGAGGCAATCCATTGACCTATTCACAATTGCTAAGTACTCATTTGTATTGATGTGACATGAGTTTCCAAATGTTGAATTTTGATGTCTAAAGGTATATGGATCTCAATTAAAAAGTCAACTTATCTAGTGTTGCTTTTGTCAATATTTAAGACTCAGAGGTATTTCCATATTCAGAATACCAAGCAACTAATACAGTATCTGGAGAAGATAAAAATAGTCAGCCTTTAATTATGGTTGACATTGATGACTGTAATAGCATTTAGCTTTGTTATAGCTCTCCCTGTAATTAATTTTACTTATTTTTAAAGTACCTGTAGATTAATAGAAATAAATATTTTCCTGACTCAATGTCAGATCTCGGGGTTAGGATGACCCCAGGACCTGGGAAAATCTTTCTTCCCAGCCCGAGCCTTTAAGAAGGAGTCAGGATTTGTAGCTTTTGCTTCTCGAGGTTGTTTATTTCTTCTTATCTATAACATTCTTTTTCTGCTCTGCCGAGCTCTGTTCAGCAGGTCAAAGCATGAGGTTCTGCCCCTCTGTGGGCTGGTGCTAACATTATATACTACAAATTACGTGTGCTATTTTTACAGTTTGGTGCCAATACCTATCACCTATGTTGGACAGTGAGTCCCTACTCTAACCCAATAGAAAAGTCACAGTGAAACATGGATGACATGAAGAAGAAGAGCAAGACATGCCCAAATCCCTCCATCTTGTCCCCTGAACCCCAATCCTAAAATCCCCTAAATTCTACTTTTCTCACCCTGTGACAAACCCATTACTATTCTACTTAAACTCTTGTGACCTGTAATTCTTCTCTCAGAGTTGGTAACTTTTCCCATGGGCTGAGATCAAAGGCACAGGTGCTATTGACTCCCTGCCAAGGTCCTCGAGCCCCCTGCCATGGTCTCAAACGAGCCAGGGCAGCCAGAGGGATGTCCTGGACTCCCACAGCTCAATACCTTGTCCTTAGCATCTTGTAACTCTAAGCAGAAATTCATCCATGGTGAGCATTGGGATTTGCTGTTGTGATTGGCTTGCCTCCAGAAGTTACTCTGCTGAGATTTCAGCCATTGCAAGCTCTAAACAGCTGGAATTCATAATTTGTTGTGCTGAACAGGCAATGTAGTCTGAGGGGTAACCAACCCATTTCTGCTTTCCAGTTTCAGTTATGTAAAATGAAATGTTTTACTTCTGGAAAAAGCAGAGAGAACTTGGACAAAATAAATCTTAGAGAACATTTCCAACTTGCCTTGCAGGTATTCCAGGTACTGCTGCTGTTGACTTGAGCTGTGTTTGGCACAATTTGGAGTACATGGCTTGTACCTGGCGTCCTGGGGAGAATGCAAGCAGTGACACCAACTACACTTTGTTCTACTGGTTCGTAGGAGATTTGTATTCCCTGCTCTGAAGTGCTCCCAGACTACCCTTTAGTTTTACATGACACATTCCACTTGTCTGCTTCCTCTTGCTTTGAAAGTTCCCAGGGCTTTGTGTCCAAGTTACTGCTCAGTCCCATCCAACAAAAAACTTCACCAATGAAAGGGCCAGAAGCTGCTATGGCCAAGACTTTTTGGGAAACTGATACAACTATTTTGTGTCTGCTTCTGTAGCCGATAGTAACATAGCTGCTATTGCTTTCTATATTTTTCTAGTTGGGCACTTGATTCAAAGAGGGAATAATTAAGAACTAAGCTAGACCAATGTATTGCTTTCTTTGCAGTCCAGCAAAATGGGCTGTTGAAGTTAGGATCTCTCACAATGTATGTGTCAGTTCATAAACCATTGGGAATGGTACAAAAGCATTAATAACTCTCAGTAGTACTTCTATTTGCATCTCCAATGTTGTAAATAACTGATTCACCTTTAAAGTTATGAAGAACATCTTTTTATCATCATCATCCCTGCTGGCCAGTGGACAGCCATAAATGGTGCCTTTTTCCAAAGGAACAGACTTGTATGAGCCAGCTCTTGGCATTGATAGCTGTACACACTAATCTATGCATACTTCTGCACCTTGATGGGGCTTGTGAAATGCCAGATTGCATTAGCTTCTGTAGAAATAGTGGAGTTTCCTTTTTGAAAGCCCCATGTCGTAGTTTTAAATCAGCTTTCTGTCTTATTTGAGCTAACTATATAAACTTTTTGCACTTCTTCTCCAGTGGCAGTCTCAGAGGTCAGCTGTTCAATTCAGGGCATTTGGGCAGCAAACAGCAGAAAACTTGCTGCTTTCATTAAACATGGGGGGACTATTTTTTCCCTGTCTAGACTGCTACTCAAACTTTTTCTTTGTTATGAGAACAGGACCAATGCAGGGTTGAAGATCTGAATTTCTGCATTTAGGGATACTTACTGGAATAATGCTTTAGATTTGAGCTACGTATTTTCAACCTGCCCGTAATTTTAATGGGAGATGTAGCTGTAGTGACTTCTAAGTGTTTTAATTCATGTTGTTTTGAAAGGATAATAATTTTTAGATTTTAAAGTCAAAAACTAAGAAAACACTTCAATTTTAGACTGAAAGATACATTTTCCACAATGCCAATGAGATGGTGATTTTTGGTTTTGTTTTTCTTGGGAGGAAAGGTTACTGGTGTATTTTCATTGAGTCTTGGGCAACAAAGAGAAGCAAGGAAGACCTTTGTCTTCCTAACTTCTCTATTATTGGAAGGAGATACTGACACTTTGAAAAGCAAATCAGGTAAATAGGTGAAACTCAACTGTCTCATGAGCTGCAATAATTAAGCAGAGTTAAAGGAGATTGATCAGCTCATTTTATCACAGAGGTGAAATTCTGTTGACCAGAAGTGGTCCAAATTAGTTTGTTTTCTAAATATATTTTATTCCTTGGAATTGTTCTCCCCTGTGGAAAATGTGAACCAAAGCTGACAGCAGTTGCTCTCTTTGATATAAAGCAAGCCTGCCTCTCTTTCTGCTCCTTGGCACTCTTCACAAAAACAATACTCTTTCTAAATCTTGAGATAAATTACAGGCTGCTTACTTTGCTTAGCCTTACTTTTTAATGTGCTATAGCATAGCTTTAATGCAATATCAGTCTTTAGAATTTGTAACACACATTTATAAACAAGCCTTCCCCTTGCTGTCCTTTTCTTCTGAAGTTTACAAAAATAATTTTATTCCTCTAGGTATGATGGTTTGGAAAACCCTAAGAAGTGTAGCAACTCCTCTGTGGACCAAGGAATCTTTGAATGTATTTTCAATCTTACCTTCCCAAAAGTCACCAGTACTTACCCTGCTATAAATATTTTGATCAGCAATGATCCTGAAGAAATTAGGCCTTTGTGTGCAAGTAAAAATCCTACCACCCTTGGTAAGCTTAACACCACATCATATAAATATAACTAAAATAAGTAGTTTGGTAGTATATTGTTGTGTTTGAGAAACTTTCACCTCAATAAGTGTGAACGAGACAATGAGATTAGATGCTCCCTTCTTCTACTGACCTTTGATTTGAAATTATATAGGCAAGAGCTTGTTTTCTGTGGGGTGGGTATCTGTGGGGGAGGAGAGAGGGGTAATTTTCTATTAACTTCTACTCTTATTCTTTAGTTGGATTCACTCTTTTTTTTTTTACTTACTGGTGCTAACTTTTTCCTCTTTCTCTTCTTAATCTGGTGTAAGTGCAATATTCTGCAATACAGGACTGAATAATTTTTGTAAGCAGTGAAATAGAGTTTTGCACTAATTATTCCATTTTGTATTTCAGTAAAACCTGCCACACCAAGACAATTGACAGTGTCAAAGACTAATGATACAATTGATGTAAAATGGAGTGAATCAGAAATGTTTCCAAAAAGCTGTTTACACTATGAAGTTAAACGTTACAATGGTGACTTGGGCATTGGTGTGATCATTGAAGTAAGTTTTCCTTACTAATTTCTTTTTCTGTGAATCTTTTGTAATATTTGTGCTTAAAAATGAGCAGTTGCATGTGAATGGGTTGGGTGCCAGAGCTGGAAATGCTGTGTGAATGTAGGATTTTTCTCTCATACTGTAGGTTTATGTTAGTAAAAGCTGTACATCAAAATTCATGCAAGTCTTATGAATCCTTCCCATAATTTGTTAAGGCAATTTGTTAGTGTGTGAGGACAAAAGGATTTACTATCAGGAAATGGTGGCTTTAAGCTTCTCAGGCATATAGGCTTTGGTGTCTTGGTGTTAGGTTTTCCTGCTGTTGATCTTGAGTGCTGTGACCTGATTGCCCTAAAGAAAAATGACCTGCTGGTGCACACAAGAACAGAGAATTTCATACAGAAAAGCAAGGGGATAAAGACTGAGCATGGAGGGAAAGAAAGAGGTGTGCACTCTCAGATACACTGATTTTAGTGTACATATAAAGAGCATTGAGTTCAGTGTCTGGATGGACTCAGGCTGTATGTCCAGAGCCAAACTGAATGTACTGTTGGATCAGAATGGTAAAAACAATATGATAAATTTCAAATGGAGTGGCTGTCTTCTCCTGTGGAGCATGTTTAGTTGTTTATGCTACCCCAAACTCAAACGCTAGCAACATTCCCCAGGAAACTGGCATTTTGGATACAAAATAAGTGCAGCTAGATCCTGTCTAGTGTGTGCTCTTTTCTGTAGAGGTGTCCCAAAACACTTTGGTATGGTCACAGTTATGCTGCCCTGACAAGAAGGGAATGCAGGGTAAATCGCAGATGTTTCTCAGAAGGGAAAAAAAAAAAATTTAAAAGGCACTGTTCCAAATTCTAAGTCTTAGCTTAATCATTGATGCCAAATGCTGCATGACAGATGTAGCAGTGAATGAGATTAAATCTTAGCTTTGGAATGTGCATTTAGGCACTCTGTGCTTGTTAAACGCCACTGTGTCCTATTTTTAATGAGGTTTTATAGTCATAAAAAGGTCTTCCATCAAAACATTCAGAATACATTAGCTGCACAATGTAAATAGGCTTCGAAGTGACTGAGAATATGTTGATAATTGAACAAAGCAAATTACCTTTTCTTTTCTGCCTTAGTCTGAAACGAACTCTGTGTCAATTCCTGGCGTTGATCCTAATAACAAGTACACCTTCAAAGTGAGAGCAAAACTGAAGCGTGTGTGTTACAACAGTGATCTCCATAGTGACTGGAGTGAAGAAAAGAGCATTGGTGAGAGCACTTGTCCCTGCATTGTGTTGCACTTTACTCTTCATCTGTAAGGCATTTAATACCTTTCTGTCTGCTAAATAAATGGGAGTCAAAGATCATCTTCCTATGTACCTATTTAATTTTGAGTGAAAAGAGGGCAGAAGAGCTCTAGTCCTTCAGCAGCACCACCAGTCTCAGCCTATGCTGCTGTATATGTTGATAGTGATGCCATTTGTATAGCTGTGCAATGTCCACTGTAGCTAATTTTTCAGCCCTGAGTCTTGCTCGTTTGCAGTTCCTTGCTAAGCACATCTACATTATAATCCTATCTTTGACAAATGAGTCTGTCCTTGCCTACAAAAGTGCTAGTGTACTTGCAAAAGCACTGCTTCTATGAACAAATTGGAGAATTGACTATTTTGTTGTCATTATTCCTAAAAAGCTTCTCAAAGCATCTCTAAGTTTCTACAATTTCTGTTTTCCAGGTGAGAAGAGGGACTCTACAACCTACTTTGTTCTAATAATTACCATTCCATTAATCATAGCAGTATCTACAGTAATCCTACTAGTTTATCTAAAAAGGTAAATAATGATCTCCTTACATTTGCTGCTGTCTTTGTCAAGAGTGAAAATAATTTAGAATCTGTCTATGTCAATGTTCTCCTTTCCTTTTGTTTTGGGGAGTAAAAATAAGAACTGCGCACAGAGAATGGAAGGCTGGCCAGTAATGACAAAGCTGACTCCACAAATTTTCTTGACTGTACTCAAATATGATTTTGACATTCTTAAATTATTTTGTGATTTTAAAATTAATATATCTTTAATCTAAATATTTTCTTTTTAACTTCATTAAGGCTGAAGATATTAATTCTTCCACCAATTCCGGACCCTAGAGAAATTCTGAAGCGCATGTTTGGAGAGCAGAACGAGGATTCCCAGGTTAGTAAGAAGCTGTTGGGCCAACAAATCTACTGAACTGAGATCTCTAGGCTTGCAGGTTTTTTTGTTTCCCTATGTCTGTCTTATCACTAACTGTGTATAAGTAATATTGTATGAAGGTTAAGTATTTACAATACTAGGAATTGTTCAGAAACCATGACCCAAAACTGATTTTCCTCCCTCCACCCCCCACCACAACCTGTATGTACTTTTCCAGTTAGATTAGTAGAATTGCATTATTCTGCTACTCCAGACTGCTAGTCCCTTAAATTTGTATCAAATTGGGTTTTTTTGGGTGGCAGTTTTCTGATTGTTAGGGTTCTTTTGCTGTGTGGGTTTTTGTTTGAGGGTTTTTGTTTGTTTTCGCAACTACATTAAGTGACTTCTACTGAACATTCATGTCTTTTTCTGCTACTTAATCATGTTTATGATGCTGAATTAAGCTATTTGTGTTTGACTTCCAGAAACTAACGTTTTTAGCACTCTCACATTTATCATAGTCTGTTAGCTAGGAAGTAAATCAGACATATAGCTTCTTGTTGGCAAAAGAACAAAAGCAGCTATATTTGTTTCAGGCGTTGGTTGATGAAAGGCTTGGAGTGGTGCCTTATTTCAGAGAAAATAAACGTAATACCCATTAAGGAAAATGATTTCTAAATAAATCTTTCTCGGTAGCCCTTTATAAAAATCCTAAGAGAAGCACACTGACAAGCCCTAATTCAAACCTTGACATGAGGTGGTGAATGTTGCTCTCCCACATGGGACTCTTGGCCATGAGAGCTGTAACTGTGGTAGCTGTTACACTGTGTTGTGCTTTCACAAGTGTTTTGTGTATGTAATTATCTCTGTGTGCTCAGTGAAAACTCTACAAATGTGTACATGTTCAATTCTCCATCCTCCTGCCTGAGCTTCACCTGTTGGCTATAGTTGGAAGCACCCTTAAGGTGGGGACCAACCTTCAGCTCCTCATCTCCAGAGGACATCTCTTCTGTCAGCTAGGCCTAAGCCATGACTCTGAAAAACATAATTTGTTGCCCAGCTACCTTGGCTTTTCACCATAATACAGGGTATATGTTGTGGAACAGGGGTCTGTCTTACTGGGTTGAAAAAGCAACACTCAGCAGGAGGAAATACTGTTAAAAATGTTGTTCCTCTCTTTCAGAGCTCTGCAAAGGACGATCCCATGAATGCTTTTGACAGGTTAATTATGGAAGAAGAAATTCATTCTTTAATTTTAACAGAAACTTCAGAGAGCACTAAGTCTGAAAAAGAAAACAGGTAGACTCTACTTTATCAGTGAAAGAGGAGGAAGCTGATTCCTGCTCCCCTACCTCAGGTGACTGTACATGTGAAGAGACCTGTGAGACATTGGCCAGCTCTGACCCCACTGGCTTTCTCTGGTGCACAGAAGATGCATCCCTAACAGTGGCTGTTCTTCCATCTCTGCCAGAAATACTTACCAGAGTTCAGTCAAGATGAGCATGTATATTCCATACCACTGCATTGTGGATTCCCTGTCCTGGCTTCAGCCAGCTCTGCCCTGTTACTTGTCACTTGCACTTGTGTTTGTGCCTCACACCAGACTGTTGTTTTTTTTTTGTTTGTTTGTTTGTTTTTGGTTTTTTTGTTTGGTTTTTTTGGTTTGTTTTTTTTTTTTTTGAGCAAGCACTGTGACTTTTCTGAAGTATTTGGCTCTATTTGCAGCAGGTGGGATGAGGCTGGTTTGCAGTAGGTGGATCATTAGTGCTACCACGTGGAGCTGCTGCCAGGTGGGATGGCAGAGCACGGACTGTTTGTGGATAACCCTTTGTGTGTATGCCTGGGCTGGGTACTCTCTGGAGGGCACTTATGGACTGGATTTCTTGTGCTTCTGCCCATCAGCTGGGGCCTGGTCAAATCCCACCAAAGAGGATATTTTTTAATTTGAAAATGTGTATGAAAAGCCTCTCTGGTCTCCAGCTGGTGTTCAGAATATTCATAGAAAAGGCTTAGTTTTGTTACCCTGTCAATTGCCTGTCCTCAGATGCCTCGCCTTCATGGACTTCTTGGGTTAATTAACTTCGTTTAAAATGAGAAATAGAATATTTTTTTTTATTTGTTCTGTGCAGTAGCAGATAACTGTATTGAGTCTCACCAGACTGTGATTCTACTTTGGCCATATTGGCCTGAAGGCACCTGATTTTTAGTAGCTAAGTCGTCCTGAGTCTGTCCAGCAAAAATACCAGGATGGATGCATGAGTCTAAGGAGCTGTGGTCAAACTGATTAGCAAATATTAAACCACTGAAACCCTACTAATTCAAAGGCTTCAAGACCCATCCTTACTGCAAAACTGATGAATTTGGGGAAGAGGGGATGACAATCTTGGCCTCTTTTCTAAGGGGTAAGTTTTATTCTTTCTATAGTGACGAGACTCTGATTTGAGCTTCCCCTCTAGGACTTAGCAATATAAAACAAGGTGCTGATTTGACTTTTTTAAAAAGCTTTCTTCT
The DNA here is from genome assembly GCA_013400855.1 of Buphagus erythrorhynchus. NCBI lineage: Eukaryota > Metazoa > Chordata > Aves > Passeriformes > Sturnidae > Buphagus > Buphagus erythrorhynchus. Next base: position 130,077 of record VZTT01035777.1, on the reverse strand, counting down.
ATATTTTACTGCAACAGTTTGACAGGTGTTTTTGTTGTTGTTTTGTTCATTCTTTGATGGTTTTGTTTTGAGGGTTCTTTACCCAGCAAAACCCAGCAGGTGTTTTCTGGCACAAATGTGACATTTTTCTGCTCTGCATTCTCAGCATTAGTTTCTGCCCTGTGCTGCAAAGGTGTTTGCAGTGGTACCTTGATGGTGCTGGAGGAAGAAGATAATGGAATGGAGACAAAAGGATCCATGGAAGCTGTTTATGGTCAGTGCTCAGGGATTTCTTGCTCCTTCCAGATAATTGTAGACATGTGAGTCATGGACAAAGGCAGTCTTAGCAGACTGGGAAGAGATCTCCTGATAAGCTTTATAGGAGCAAACTTTACAGCTACTAACCTTTTAAAGTTCATCCCTGTCTTCAAGCTCCATTCAGTCAAAAAAGTGAAACGAAATGCTGTATTTTTAGAACATACTGCTCTGCAAGAAGTAGAACGAGTGCCACATGCTTTTTAGCTACAAATGTGCATCTTTTATGTCCCTCCTTATCAATAAATCAAAATTCTTTCCCCATTGTCCACTGAGCCTTTCAAATACAGTTTTTTCCATGGCTCATCTTCCTTTTGTTAGTGATAGAAAGGGGAGTAGAAATGTAGCAGAACTAGCAGATCCCCTATTAGCATATGCATTTTACCTCCAATCATGCTAAAAAAA
>VZTT01035777.1:102242-124565 GCA_013400855.1 Buphagus erythrorhynchus | reverse complement strand
GAGACCTGCCCACATTGCAGGCCATATCAGTGTTCAGACTATTACATGCTGCAAGATTAATAAAGCTCTGCCCACCTGAAGACATCTACTTCATCTGATTGCTCTCATGCTTGTTTGTCTAAATGTATTTGCTTGTTAATTTGCTCTGGTTAGAGATAATATTTTTTGAAAAGACTAAAACAAAACAAAAATTGACTACACCAAACTTCACAGCAGCACATTCTGACTTTTCCCATCTGGTCTTGAGCCTGCAGTTCATCTTCCTTTGGCCTGTAGCATTGTCAGACCCCCTTCCAGAGTGTTTTGGCCCCAGTCACTCAGGACTTGGTGGAGCCTGTTGCTTTCTAGCCCTGAGCCCTGTCAGAAGCTGTGGTTCAGGGCCCCATTCCCAGTGGGGTGAGGGCTGGAGGGCAGAGAAAGGGCACACTCAGGCAAATGAAAGTCATCAGTACTCACCCAGATAGTGGCCACAGATTACAGCACAGACAAAACAGCCTTTGTTGTTAACTGCCTGCCACACCAGCCTTCCTTTGGCCTCATTTCTCTACCTAATACAGTTCAAGTGCCTGGTAGCACTGCAGGGAGGCACAGCCCCGTTGGCTGCTCCTCAACCCCTTTCCAACATGCAGCTTTCCCTGCCCAGGCTGCTCTCAAGGTGGCTCATTTACTCCTAAAAATAGTTCACTGCCAGAGGGTTCAGGATGCTGTTGTGGTCATACAAGTGCCAAAGCTGTATAGCAACTCCTCTTGATGCACCTGAGTTTTGTAGCGTTCATTTTAATTCACACAACTTCCAGAGCTGTGAACAGACACAGCAGTTGGGTAGTCTGTGAGGATCTGTGGATGTCAGTAACACTGGCTTTAGCAGATGTCTCTCCTTGGCTGCCAGAGGTGTAAATGGCAGAGCCCGGAGCTGATTCAGCTGCTATTCAGAGTTCCTTCCTCTTGAGGAAATGTAACACCCAGCCTGGAGTGGGGAAGCAGCTGAGAGCTGTGTCACTAGTGCAGAGCAGATCTCCAAGTTCTTTCCCTTCCTGCAGGTTCACAGAGACAGCCCAGGAAGGGCTGTGATGCCAGTGTGTCCAGAGCACACAGAGCTGTGGCATTCCCAGCCCATTCAGCTAACAAGCAGCCAAGGAATTAGCTCCTATCCTGCTCTGCCCAGCCTGGGGATCAGCCCAGTCCTGGAGCACAGCAGGGGAGAAGGGACAAATAGACCCCCTTTTTCCTCTTTTTCTACAAAACTCATGCTGCACACCATGTTGAAATCCAAGAGAAGCTGCAATTGGTGGCACAGATGTTGACAGAAGCTCAGCCTAGCTCTCCTTTACAGTTTCTTGAAAAGAGTAAACATGACTGTGGAGAAGATTCTTGAAAACTCGAAACAATTTACAAGAAGTAAAAAGGAAAGAAACAATCCAAGATGTTTACATATATTAATTAATTTATTTATATTCTCTGCTTTTCAGTGTTGCACAACTTCTACATCACATTAATTCATAATGAATATTATCTTTATGATCTACGACATAGCAACTTCTATACACTCAAAAGTACCATTAACTACATATGCTCTATCTTCCTCCATTCCTTGAAATTAATGCTAAAAACACAAGAAACATGCACATGTAAGATTTTAGAGTACAGTTCTTTGGTCAGGTACACCTTCCACAGTAAAGAAATGTGCTCTGATAGTATTTTACCCTCAGCAGTAGCAATACACAGCAGCAAAAACGTGATCCCTATGACATTTTGCAGGAGTAATGACTCTCTATCTTAGATTAACACAGCAAAACTAATGTGTTTTGACAGACTCAAGATCAAAAATACATTAGTTTTACATTTGTGTTAATAAACACCAAATGAAGTAAAACAGCACGTGGTTTCTTTGCAGAGAGGACTTTTGCTCCAGTCTGACAGTGCTGGATTGGCAGGGAGGAGGAAGATAGGCAGAGTGGTAGAATCACAGTAACACTGCAGCACTTCAGCCACTGAACTCCACATATTAAGTTCAGTGTTATTTAGCAGGATGCTGACTCTACAGATTGATCCAAAGTAGTAAAACTCCAAGTCTACTACAGGCATTGGATATTCACCAGCTGCACAGAAAGCCTGTGCTTCCAACACTGGCACCCGAATCTGCAAGAGTACATATCTCTCCTTCCCAGCTTCTGCCATGAAAAATTTCAAACACTTGAATAAAATCAAATTATATCCTTTAGCATTTTAAAGACATTATATATCTTTATATGCCACACAATTCTCATATTTCTTTTAGAGTTGGGAAGTCATAAAATATAGGATGAAATGATTAATGCTTTATGTTTAAAGTGTACTAAGCAGTTTAATGCCACAAACAGCCTTTGGCTGCACTTCTATGGCATGGGAAGGAGGGAGGTGGCTGGATCATCTCACCAATGTGGCTCTGTGACAATGCCAGCCACATGAGTCCCTTTGTATAAAGATAATTCCTTTAAAAATTGCCTTAAGAAAGAATGGTTTCATTAAAATTAGACTTCGATCTGAAGTACACGTAAATAAAAAAGATTGGCTGACACAGTCAGCATGGCTCAGTTTGGAACATGAAGTGCTGTGTGACTCTCACTCCAGAGCAATGGCCTCTCACCTTCACATACCCATAAGCAGCACAATGACACAAATAACACTGCAAGCAACACCCTACTCTTCTTGGGTCGGTATCTTTTCATTTTGCTTTCTGTGGGTACTCTGAAAGGCATGAGTTGACAAACATTGCTCCAGAACTACTGGATAATACTTCTGATTCATATCAAATAGACAGATACAATACAGTCACATTTAACTGACTTTCAGTCCCAGTGCAATTTAAGTAAAACTATTCTCCTTAATACATTTTTAAACTGTAAACTATACTAGAAAGACACAATAATTTTATTAACTTCATTACTTTTTATCTGAAGTTGCCTGTGAACTTGTATGTAACAAAATCAATTACATTTCTCTGTTAAATTACTGTTAACTGAAGATAGGGCACAGACTTTAAGTATTTGAGGACAAAGTCCACTGTCCCCAGGGCAGACAAGTGAGCTACTAGTTGAAAGAGGTAATCTCCAATTACCAACAAGCTGCTAACATGTGCCTAAGAATATATCTGTTCCTATGAATTAACTCTGTGGGCTTTGGTCAATAATGGTACAATTTACCTGGCAAGTCTCCATAATTCTTTCTTCTCAAAGAATTGAATTGAGAGCAACATTTCAAATGGACAAGTAGTCAAATTGCAATGAGCTCCTACTCGAAAATAATTTTGTAAGAATTCAGTTCTTTAAGTGATTTGAGGCTGTTTAACACAGGAGAAAAACATGCTACTTGATTCTGGACCAGCAAGAGCCAGTTGCTCCTTTGTACAGGCAAAAAGTTGGCAGAATTTTCCAGTCTTTTGCTCTTGTGGAAGTAGTAGCTTTTCATAGTTGCTGAACTCCTTCATGTACTCAGAGAACACCTAAAAATGATGTGGCAAACTGTATAGCCTGACATCATTAGCACTTCTTAAAGACAGCTTTTCTCTTGCAAAGCTAGAAGCAAGTTCCAATAAAAAAAGTCTTTTAAAAAATATTTCATTACTCTTATTAATGAATAAAATACGTTAAAAACGTTTAGATACTATACTCACTACCTTACATTCTAGGTACAAAAGCAGACATATAAAAACATAGCACCTGACCTTGCTCAGGTGAAAAGAACTGAAAGTGAGTTCCTGGATCATAGTACTAAAGGCACCATGGTATTTAATCTCTTTCACAGTAAGCTTCAAAGCCTAAAGAGCAGTTAAGCTGCCTGTAGTAGCTTTCACTAAAAAAGATCACAACAGAACATCAAAATTCTAATCCTCAAAATTATTCTAATTTCCAGCTTAATTTTTTATCACAGCCCATTAATTCTTTTGCAAACATTGCCTTAAATATTAAGAAAGTTTGTCTTTCTTCTCAGTTCTCACTCAGATATATACATTTCCTGTGTATGTCTGTGCACAGGCAAAGACAGCTGACAACCACTTTTGCCCCTTGGTATCCTGCCAGATGATCAGCTCACTGTACTGCCTATTCATTCTTCTTGAACATCAGCGACCAAGACATTGTCTAATCTGTTCCAAGACTGAAAAATAAAGGCAACAATTGTCCTTCCCAGTTACATGGATGACCATTACAACTGCCCTAAGAATCATGATTTTATATTTGTGTCTGCTAGTTCTAGAAAAGTGCAATGTGTAGAGGGTGTATTCAAGTTACAGCAATTTTATTTCCCTCCTTTTGAACAATATACAATTGAAAATTAAGTTATTAAATTATACTGGATCCAGCACACCTGGTTCCACTGTCTTGTAGATTTTGCTCAGAAAGACTTCCACCTTATCATCACCCAAGTGACAGATGTCCAAGATGCATATAACATGTTTGCCATCGAGCTCCTTCGCTGCTTTTACAATTTCATCTAGAAGTTAAGGAAAGATGGTTTTAAAAGGTATTTGCTGTATACTCTGTACACAATAAAAAGGTGTACAGAATTTATAGTGTTTTCCATATAGTAATGTGTATATGTCCAACCTCCTTTCAGTGAAAAATTTTATTCATAAATTCCATCACTAGAAATGACAGCATCAGAATTAGATAGAAGTTTGTAGTTTGGATATTAAAATACTTTTCCAGAGGATGAGAACAGCTCCAGCAAAATCTGCCTTGAAAGTTCAGTATTACAGCAATTTACTAAAAGTGGTGAAATAGAATTTACATCTCTTTCACTGAAGAGGTGAACAATGTCTGAACCACACCAGAGATTTCTACAGAGGATTAACTCTTGCACTGAAAGATAAACCAAGAACTGATAAATGAGTAATGTCAGTGAAAGGCAGTCTCACCTGAAAGAGGAAATGTGTCATGAAGCCTCCCACTGCTGGTGGCCTTCTGCTGGCATGCAGAGATTCTACTCATACAAGACAATAATGTATCATTCTGAATGTCTTCTAGTTGAAATAAGTGGGGATTGTCAGGGCAAAACAGTGGAAGAAAAGCAACATCTATTGCTACGTCATGGTTTATACCTGTTGAAGAAAAATATTTTATGTCAGTAGAAAACTTAATATTCAGCCTATCAGCAACTTTGTGCACCACTTCTCTTTTTTTTTAAACAAACAAATGCACTGGTTTTTATTTACATGTTCTTTGTCCATTAGTCAATAATTAATGTCTAAAAATATGTTTCTATATAGGATTATACATAAGCACATTCAGATTGACATGATGTTATGAAACACTATGGTTTAAGGCTACCAATGCTGATAGTTCAGAAAACATTAAACCTTGGAAGCCACTTCATCCTCCTTTTAACATTATCTGCAAAGGCAGAGAAATTTACTTTATAACCAGTAAATTGTACAATGCAGTGCTGCTTCCATCTTCAATATTGTATTGTCATTCCCAGGATTCTAATGACTTTAAATATTCAAACACCTTCTCTGCAAATTTCCCTTAGCAAATAATAAAAACTTTTAAATTATGGGAACTTAACATAAGCATTGTTAAGCAAGGCAATTTCTGTCTCCTTTTAATGGGAAAACAAAACCAAACTTAATAACCCTCAATAAAACTAGCAAGCAGATACACTTCAACTTGCATATTTATATTTTAATAAATAAAAATCAATCAACTGACACTTCATATTAACCAGAAGCAGCATGGAGCAGTTAATGAGTATGGCTAAAATACAGCCTTTCATTTTGTGCCATGGAAAGAAGGCACTTTAGGAGCAATAGTATGAAAAAAGCAACTCAATGAGAATATTGCTGAAAAGAAGCATTTATAGCTGTCTTTTCCTTTTAAGAACACTAACTTGTTTCTTATAACACCTCTCCAGCAGAAAGTCAGCTAACAACTGTAATTGAATAATTTGCCCGATTACATCAAGTTGAAATAGTGAACAGGATCTACTTCTGAAATAATCAGTAGTTTAAGGACTACACACATTCTTCAAATAAAATTCATCAGACTATACTGAAAACTGAAATGATATGAAAAATGATACTAGAAACAAGATATTCAGGCATTTCATTGAAAGGTATGTTTAATGAGAATAAAAATTACCCTAAAGGAGGGCTCTAACAAAAATCTAAAATATCAATAATTTTTCAAACCTCAGGAAATATTCAGAATCAACTGATTCCTTTAGAGAAATCCATTCAGTTTCTGATGAACTTACACTGCTCTTGCTTAACCTTTTTTACAAGGCAAGCTACTTACCCAGAACTGTCACTTCGTAATACCCAAGGCAATTAGCAGTTTTAAACTCATTGATGTTTTTATCTGTCCTGGCTTCTATTGGCTGGTGCACTGCTGCATGAAGGTTGTACTGTTGCATAAGTAAGTCTTTGTGCACATAATCAAATTTGCATGGGATACTTTCTGGGAAAATTTTGCTGTGATGAAAATAATTCATTAACTTGTCTTTCACTTGTGCCCACAGGTCACTCTGCCAGGAATCACAAGTTCTTCCAGTCTCTTCAGTTTCAAGTATATTACTCACTCCTTCTTGATCTATTATAAGCACAGAAAACATTTAGTTGCTTATATACTTATATAATTGTATCACTCCTCTGTTAAATAAGAAATAATTTTCATTAGAACATTTCAATTATGAAGACATGGCAGAAATTAAAAGGGCCAAGAGAAAATGTGAGGTCTTATGCTATAAAGTGCTTTTGAGATACTAAACTAACTTAAAACTTGTATAAGGATAGACTGAGAATTTATTGCCCATAATGGGAAACAATCCAGTGCTGTCCTTTCAGCCATCCCTTAGAACACAGCAAGGAACACTGAGTAGAATTACGTTGGTGATACATTGCTACAGTGGTTCCCCAGAGGCTGATGCAGCCAGATGTACAGAGGAACTGTCTTAACAAAGGTTATAAGGATATCTTTGTTGCCTGGTTTAGACCTGAAGAAAAGAACTAGTATTAAGCCTCCTAAGGTTAATATGACAACTATCTGCAACGTACCTGTGCAGTGCTGCAAACTGTCTGACACAGCCTGTCCATTTTTATCTTGCACAGAATGTCCATGTTGATATTCATCTAAGCTATAAAAAGAAAGTTATAGTGTGCATACATATATATATATTTACCTTAAACCTAATTAACCTCAAACTCTATGCAGCAAAAGACAGATTTCTAGTGATAAATGATATGAGCTCTAGTGAATGAGCTGATTCCTTGTCGTGAGAGCTATATACAGCAGCTTGACACAACGAGACCCCCTGTGCTCAGTAAATCAGCTTAGGGATGGGGAGGGGTTTGACACTCACAGCCCGGTGTCTGCTGCCCTCTACCGGCACCTGGCGGAAACACCACGTGTGACACGGCCGAACATCCCAAGTGACCAACAGGTGACTCGATCGCAAAAACCTGGTGCTCAGCATGCGGCTGCACTGTCCTACCATCCCCTTCAGCACTCAGAAACACATGAATGTGAACACCATGAATGCAGCCATGTCACCATTCCAGAATCCAAAATGACAGAAATGCCAAATCTCTCTTTTCCTGTGGACATACTGTCCTGTTGTATTGATCAGCTCAATGAAGCAAACCAGGTATTTGTTGGACTTTCTTTTTTTAACCAAAAAGTTTTGAATTAATGGTAAGAAATTCTTCTTTATCAATCTCTAATAAATTACCTAGGATATTATGCAGTAGAAAAACATAGGAGGCACTCTGCAAGCAAACATGATAAAATGAGCTCTTAGGCCCATTTATTCCTTTCTTCTTTGATCCATTCCTCTCATTAGAATAGAACTCACCATGATGTCTGAAAAAACTTAGGGAAAGGACTATCTTGATTATCTTGCATCACAAACAACTGCAACAGGTAAGACTTTGTTAAGGTACCATTAAAATTTCAAACCATCAAAGTAGTTAATAATAACTACAAGATACAGACAGTAAAAAAGGAATCAAAGATGAGCATGTTGTTTAGTGGACCATACTGTATTTCATAAGGATTCACAGGGTTTTAAAAAATTTTTTCTATTTCATCCTAGGGTGTATGTTGAAAATTTCATGTCAACATTTTGTAACAAATGGAAAATATCTAAAATAGTATCTAGTGAAAAGATAAAAGGAAACGCACTGTGGGTTTTGAGTATGAAAGTATATTTTAAGAAATGCACTCCCATCATGGATGTATCATCACTGAAGTGACCTCCTTGTGATGTCCAAATCTAGGCACAAAAGAATCCTCACTTAAGCAGTATGACCTGTGCAATTACTGCCCACAAAACTAATTTTCACTTTTGAGATTTGGACCTGTCAAACATAATATGAAACCCCATCACAGTGTTAAGAAAGGCTTGCTCAGAAACCAGTGTATCAAGTTAGATACACACCAACTTCTCATTAAAGCAGAGGATTAAACCAAGTCATACTGCTGACAAGTGGATATCTTGGAAAATGGGTATCATGGGGTTTTTCTTTAAAAATTGTCTAGATTTGGAAGTGAATAGGCTCTGATTTAAAGCAAGTAGCACCTCAGGAAAATATGAAAAAAACTTGTCACTATTTTCCCCCACTTCTTTCACAGATCTGTAGCTGGGATAATTTTTACCTGCCCAACACATTATTCCTCCAGGCCTGCTTTGTGCTGGATGTGTGAATAGCCTGACTTGAGCTAGGCTTGTAAGGAAAACTGCTTGTCTCCACATACAATCCAGGTGCTTCTTTGTGAACCACTATGTCTGCAATGCACCTGAGGCCACCCCAATCCTTCCACTTACTGGAGTGTGCTCCTGCTGTTGTACACCAGAACACCCACAGCCTATTTTACCCATACCAGCTTTAGGAGAACTTGTGCCCTGCCAGATCTGCTGTTTCCAGCCAGCACTCCGCAGGCCCTCCCTTTTCACAGATGCCCACTTGCAAAAAAGCCTTTATTCACTATTTTCAGATACACTGATATTCAACTTCTCATTCATTTTACTTTAAAGTATTGTCATCTGAAATAACATCTATCAAAATACATGGCAGATCAGCATTTTCAGAAACTACATGCTTCACACCTATTTCCTTAGCACTGGGACTAAATGTAATAAGTCAAATTAGGAAAGAAAATAGTTACAACTCGCAGCTACGCCCACACAATACAAGGAAGTAAAGTGCCTCAAAATAACACAACAAAACAGCCCACATACTGATAAAACTAATATTACAGACTGGTTTGAAATGAACTAACTGTTTACCATTGTGGTAAACACATCTACCACAGCAACTAACAGAGAGACCAAACAGCCTTTTATGATAACTTGACAAAGTCTACACAAATTGATTTTTGGTATCTACTAATTTCTCCCCAACAAATTCTAATTTATGTGAAAAAGAGTTGTGAAGGAAACATCACATCCTGTAAAACTTTCAGTCACACAAACCTCAAGATAAATTTCCCTCTATCATAGAGTGCCCATTCCCTATCACATCCATGGGAAGGAAAAAGGACAAAAGGGTCACTGTGACAAAAAAATACAGAAGTGAAACTGCAAGGATAGAAGCATGCAAACAAGTTCATTTCAAGCAGTGGGAGTATGTAGTGCAGCAGCAATTCCATGGTAACATGCTAAATTTACAAAGATTAAAATTCCATGAAAACTACTGTGCTTTTTTTCACTTCCAAGCAAAAATAACCCTTTCTGAAATTCCTGATCTTTCCCCACTCACAATCACTTCATTCTCTATAAATTAAATTACTTTGGAGTACATTAAATGTTTAAGAGTACCATTACATGAAAGATCTTTACTAGAAAGGATATAAATATCAACAATAATACTAAATTACCCAGTTTTCTTGTTCTTTCTGAAACCCTTAATAGTCAGGCAAGCTACCTCAGAAATGCAGGAACTGTGGCTGTCGATACAAAGACGCAAAATAAGCTCTTACTGCTTAAAAAACCCAAAAATGCAACCACGTGCTGAAATAACATAAAAATACTTGATGCAGAATAGTTTAAGTTAGAATATGTACTTTAAAACATATCTCTACTGTTGGACTCAACGATCCTTTTGGGCCCCTTCCAACTCAGAATATTCTGTGAAATATGTGAAGTTTGTTAAAACTAATGTTGTTATTTCATCAACATAATAAAGTATTTCAGTGACAGCTGACATTCTGCTACATCTAAGGAACAGAAAACAATGCAATTTTAAAGTATGTCAACTAACTTTCTATTTCTCTTTGGCAATTTGGAGAATTCAGCACAATTCTATAGTTAGTTACAGAAATACACGAGTTACCTTTGAATTATATAGAGTGAAACAGCTTTCCATAATCCAACACAGACTTTCTCCTCCTTTAGCTGGGGTTCTAGCACTAATGGCATAGAGTGGACACACAGGTAGCGAGGAGAGTAGCAGATTGAGAAAAGCAGAGAACAAAGTAAACATGCCTTAACTTCTGGCTTCACCTATAAGAAATGGGGAGAAGACATTCTTCCCATCCTCCACCCCACCCTGGAAAAAATGGAACATTTCTCAGCAAACAAAAGAAAACAGGATTCCTTAGAGTCAAGGAAAACCTCCTGATTTTTCTATGGGTATCACAAGTCCCTGCAAACTCCTGCACCACCTGCAGAACTGTGACCTTAAAGCCAGGTGATGTTTTTAATGAACCAGCTACAAAGTCAGGTAACCATATCTCCTAGAAAATGCAGTTTCTACCAAAAGCACTAGGAAACAACACATGGGGTCAAAAGAGCCTCATTTATTCCACAGGAAAAGCTGTTGCAAATTATGTTCCAATAAATGTGTTTCAAGAAAATAGGCATGTTTGTAGGGGAGCAATACTGGCAGAATGGTCAACAACTTTGATCAGCTCCCTTGTTACCACTGTTGCATTCCTAGCACCATGATTCTTGGGTTTAGGGGGGAAAAGAAAGAGATGCTAAAAGCAGACCAAAAAGGCAACTGAGCTGTATATGTAGTCACAACACAAATCCAGATCACTGCCAAAATACACAAACATCCTGAATTACTGACACCAAGGAGTTCAAACATTCAAGTTGCTCATGTTCTGTCTGGAACAAGTGACAAGAATTTATGGCCTTTAAACAAAACTCACAAAGGAAAGTAGCTTGTAGCCCCTAGTTAACAAATAAAAGCACTCATTCAGTTTCCTTAATAATTCCATTTTTTGTAGTTATTTCAGTTTGTCCCAGACTTGACAGGACTCTGGATTTGAAATTCCTATCTGGACTTCAAAAAAAAACCCCACCTTCTCTGAATCCAAACTGAGTTATGTAACAACTGAGTGTTGGGGAGTGAAAGGAGCCAGGAGTGGCTTCCCAGGGACAGCTATACTTACACCTCTGTAGCATCAAGAAAAACGTACAGCAGCCACCACCAGAAAATCCATTAATTACCATGATAAACCTCTGTTTATTCTCTTAGTAGTAGTAGTAGCAATATAAGATATTTAATAACACCCTCAAAATTATGTTTCAGATATATTTAGAGTTGGTGCAGATGAGTGAATAGAAAACATTAAACTCCACCCTGATCTGTTCTTTCATTCTACTTCCTTAGAGATTCCCAATCTGTAAAATTTTTACTCGGAGTATTTTTGTTGGATTATTGCAATTATTCAACACAATTAATTTCACATGACTTACCCAAGTTTTCTTCTTACAGTCCGCGTAAAATAGGGGTAAGATGATACAGGACTAACAGATGTACCTCCCCTTAAAGTAGGAAATTCACCATTATTTTTCAGTATCTATTTAAATGGAAATTCACAAAGCAAGGGACTTTGATGTTTTTCTTTCAGGCAGAACTAAACTAAGACACTCAAATGCTGGAAGTTTTCATACGGAACAGAATCCACTACATTTGCTATAACACTGCCAAGACAGAACTTCTATTTACCAATGTTTTCTTAATACTAAATTTTCATTCAATCCTAATTATATTTTATTTAATTCCCCCTCAAAATATTCTAAATATCCACTATCTTCACACATTATGACTTATGGATATGAAAACAATGAAGAAAAACATACCCTTTATAGGATGAGAAATCCATTGCAAAAAAACCAGATGTGACTGGCCTGACTTTTCAAACTTTCCATCTGTCAATGTATACACCAGGCTCTCAATAGTGAGTATGAGTGTACTTGATTTTACACAAGTGGTGCAATGAAGGGCAATCTTATGCAAGCAAGCAGCTAATTTACTCCTGAATCTAACACAGTTGTATCAGACAAATTACAAGTTATTTTGAGCCCTTAGGTTAACACATGACCACCACCTACCTTCCTTTCTCACAACACATTACAGCTACATGCAGTACATCCCATTACCCAGAAATCAAAAATAAGGTGTATTTGAAATTAAGGAACAGGTATACCTGATTCTGCATTTTCAGTCAAGATATCTAATTTCCTCACACCATTGCAACTGTTGTTTGTTCCACAGCTATGTCATTAAACTACATTTGGTTCAATTATTAACTACTTTTATTTCCAATCTGTGAGCTTAAGAACAAAGTAGTATAAATCTTAATCAGAAGAGAGCACTACAAACCTACTTTAATTAATCCTCCATTAGCATGAGCAGTATAATTGTCATCACCTGATGCTAGGAAAAGTATATAACTACATTTTAAAGATTCAACTATATATGCTTTTAAAGCTTTCTTATTGTTTTCTACAGCCTGGGCTCCAGACTAATTTCTGAAAACACTTTTTAGAAGATTCACCACATATTTATGAAGAGAGCTTACTGTTCTGCATCTCTTCTGAATCTGGGTGTTTTCTGTCTCTTGACTGAACTCCCCTTTGACAGCAGAGCTTGGTGCTGATGTTCCCCAGGAGTGCTGGGTGGCCCCAGAAAAGACTTAACTTCTTCATTTTTTCCCTTGTCAACACAGTCTTCTTTGGACACAGAAGAACTTCCAAGAGACTGAGAAGTATCTTTCTGCAACAACAGTTAATTGTTTAAGACTTTCAATGCACTTAAAACTATTTCTTCCAACTCAAAACCTGCCAATTTCTGACAGTCACCTTACATCTAGCAGAAATTATCTTCTAATCATATTAATAAGATAAATTACATCTAGAAAGTGAGAAGTGAGCATGTTGCAGCAGTTGCCTGTCCCACACTCCAATTTACATCAGGTTATCAGTCAAACTAGCAACTTTCAAACAGTTACGAGTCTTGCACAGGCCTGACAAAACACTTTCATAGAAGCACTGAATCATTGCTTTTTAAAATTTTGCTCTCAAAAATCAAATTAAGAAACAATGTAATTAGATTCTGAACTCAAATGCAAAATTTTCCATTCTAATGACAATCACAGCTGCTTTGACATTAACTCTCACACACTGTACCTGGACTAGTTCCTCTCCTGGGGCCTCTTCAGCTGCATCACTGCAGCTGATGCATCTTATGGCACTGATTATTCCCTGAACAGCAATTCTTTTACGTTCTCTGTAGTGCAGGTCTTCAATCTCTTTCCCTATTTCACCTATGGGTTTCAAAACTGATTCAACTGCAAAAAAGAAATTTCCAGAATCAAGTTTTAGAGAAATACAACACAAAAATCTCTGAACACAAGACTCAAAAGAAGTTTGTTTTTTTTTTACTAAGTATTAAATTGATTTAAACTTATGCTTTTAAAGAATTCTAAACCTCTTTGTTATCCACATCACATGGCAAAAAATTAAAACAATAAACGTTTTTAGCTCATAAGCATCCATTAGTATGCATTATCAGACACCACAATTTCTGTTTCAGGTGAAATCTCCAGTTCAACGTACCCTTCAGAATAATTATTTTTAATTTTGATTTAGCAGAATATTCAGAGTAAAACTTCTGGGTATATGTGTAGCTCATGTCAGCTTCTACAATTCTCCTGCAGCTAACAGTGCAATATTTTCTATGAGGTGAGGATTTAGCCTATGAAACATTTAGTCACAAAAGGGCGTTTATCTTAGAGTAAGACTGACTGAAAAAGGCCACAAATCTTACAGATATTTGATATCTGATACCTTCATTGTTTTTACAATATTTCAAAAAGTTATCAGGAGGTCGTGGAAAAGGGTAATAGCCACCGATGACAGTTTTCTTTATTTGATCAGCTTCACTTTGTGATTTCATCCACTGAATGAAGTTTTTCACTTTGGCATCCTTGGTGTATGGCTGGCCCTTGTGCCACCCTTTTAAAACAAAAATAATCAGGTATGAAAACCAAAGCAGGTTACAGGCTAAATCTGTTCTCATTTTAAAACTCCCCTGAACATTACCTAGAAAAAACAAATTAAGAAAATCTTGACTAGAGACTACAAAAGATGTCTTTTGTCAGGAATATTTTACAAAATGAATATCTTGAATTCCTTGACTACACTTTCATTTGACACTGAAAGTCAGATAAACGTTAAATAACAGAAAAACCAGAACAAGTAGTGAAAAAGCTCCTAGAAAAGGAAAGCTGGAAGTGTTTTTTAATGTTTTAAGTAAGTGGTAATTGCCATTGCTACCCTATAAAAAGATTAACAGCCTGAATAAATTAGTAAACATATGTCTTAACCTAGAAATACTTTTCGTAAGATAAACCCATTTTAATGCCTCACAAGAAAGCTATTTGGCTTTTTCTTTTCTGTAATGATTCATTATTACCTCATGGTCTGCACTGATTATTTTGTTGTAAAATGAAAATACCCTTTCCTAAGAAATAACATGAGAACCACATAAAACTAGAACTAGTGTAAATTACCTGTAATGAATATTTGACTTTCATTTGAAGTTGTAAGGTAAACTGTCCTGGAAGGATTCTCAGTGAGGCCCTGGATCACTCTCATCTGTGTACACACCAAGTATGTCACTGGAGAAAAAAAAACTTCATTTTTTTTTTCCTGACAGTTCACTGATTTTAGAATGGCAAGACTGACACACACTGGAATAATTTTATTAAGTCCTCTAAACATGACAGTTTAGTTCCTGACCCTACAAATGTTTCACGTATGTTTTGAGTCTCCATTATAAATTACCATATGGACATGCAATTAAATCTTCAATTTAATTTCAGCACAGATATTACAACTAAAACATGAGATACTTCAATGGGTCGGATATCATTGAAACAAATAGTACAAATATTGGTATTAGATTACTGTGTTTCTTAAGGATAAAAAGTATAAAATCATGAGAAATTATGGCATGCCACTGCAAAACTTCTAAACAGAGCTCAGACTCACTCTTTTGTTAGTATCTCAGTTAAACACTGGAATGTCATTGTTTCTCACTTCCCCAGAGCACTCAAAATGAATGCAGCCATAATCTTAGCAGGATTGTGCAGCTGGTGCTGCCTGAAATGATATAAAAAATGCATATCAACACCAACCTGTGTTAATAAAAGGATGAGTGCTTGGAGTAGAAGAGAAAGAAGGCAAGAAGCTCTTTTAAAATCATTAATTAAGGATTTCCTAGTTTTAAATTTAGCTCATATGTGATAACTAATACAGCAGGGTGATGATTGCTGTTTGGGCAAAAAACACTGGTTCAAAGAAATGAAGCTTTTCCACTTTCACCTCTCTCTTCATTCAATCCTCTTAAATTAATCCTGTTTATAAAAAAACAGGTATTTACAGGTCAAGAGGAGCAAGAGATTTGACCAGCTGCTGTCTTTAATTGCCTGTGATGCAAGAGATGCTGCCCAGGTGATTCTTAACAGAAACATCTGAAATGAAGGAGATCAGAGGAGCCCCAGGCCCAGCTGTCCATCTAATTGTTTACACTAACTGACAGTGCAATTTGCAAGGGATTCAAATATTTAAACTTTTATTTTTATTCTTAAATTTTAATTTCTGATCAACTACCTTCTGCTTGAGGAGATAAATCACGGCATTTTTTTATTCAGTGGCAACTAATCTTAGAATTAGAATTTTGAATGAACTAGAAAAAACATTATAAATAATTATTAATAAGTATTATAGAGAGATGAATACTTGGATGAATATGCTCAAACACATCTGGCTGAGAAGTTGCAAACAATTCCAGTATGAATGGTTGGTCTGAGGTCCCATCAATGGCATGTGCCCAACGATAGAGCCAGAAGTCTTCACTGTGTTCTATATAAACAAATATTAAGAAAAATGTATAAGCATTTACTTGGAAATTTAGAAACTATTTGATAAATTCTGAAAGTCATATTTATAGAAAAACCTCTTTTTCTGGCTCGCTCAGCCCTTCCCACAAACGTCACAAGACCAATAATATCACAGGAATGATTGTGTGGTAAGTCATCCAGTTCTGACCTAAAAGCAAAATAGAAGAAAGAAAGCTGGGTAAACTTTCTCAGAAATTTTGCAAAAAGCATTTCCAATTAACATTCACTGTAAGGTAGTGTAATTTAAATACCAGCTTGATAACCAACAAAATTCTATTTTACCTTGTGATAAATCTATATTTAACTTCAGGTAATCCCCACTCTGGCTTAACCATTTCTTCTGGAATAATACTTATTTCAGTAGGAGGATCTCGAACATTAAGGCTAATTTCTGATAAAGAAAAAAAAGTAGTATTTATGGTATGAATACAAATTATCATCATCATCATTGTTATAATAATAATATAACAAAAGTAACAACAATCCACAAAGAAACCAGGATAAAGTTTCTTAAATATTCCAGCTTTGTGAAATTATTAATCAATTTCTCGGAATTCAGGTTTTCATTAAAATAAAGTAAGGAATTCAGGTACAACAAAGCAATTTTATTATCTGAGTAATATTAAACTTTTGAACTGCCTTCATAAGCCAACTAGTCCAATCCAGCCAGTATTTTAACAGAAACTAATCCAACCATACTGATCAGATACAAAGTAGTTTTTACACTAGCTTTGTTGTCAGATGTCAGCAAGGTCTGAAACTGATGTGCAGACAACAAAGTAAAACAGAACTAGCACATGAGAATTTCCATATTTGATGCCAGTTCAGGTAATAATTAACAGGATAGAAATACACCATGGCCAGGGAGGAAAACAAAAGGTCTTCTCATGCCTATTCTATAGCACCTGAAAATTTTAATTTATTAATCAGACTGTTTAGATGCTAAATTACAAACATGGTGGAGCACTGGGGCAAGAAAGGTGTTCTTCAACCAGATTAAAAAATACAGGAAGAATGGCTTCAGCTTCTAGAATACACAAGGCAGTACATAACAGGACAAATGTTGCTGGTATATAAAAGATGGATTCTGATGAAGTTTCTCGGGTTGGAGTAAGGGATTATCCAAATAATCCACTTAGAAAAGTGATTAAGCAGATATAAATAATGCATACAACTGTTTACATAATTTTATCTGGTGCCTCATCCTGGCAGTGCAACATTTAGGAAGGTGTTCTACTTCAAGTCAGACCCTCTACTTAGCAGTATTCTCTAGGCTTCTGCTTTCTAGAAATAGGAGGACAATTGTGGTTTTGCATATGGTCTTTTAGGACAGTGATGCTGAGAGAATTCCTGAAACAAAACTTTCCCATGCATCAAAACTGAATTGTTTCATAATTTTGAGATTAGATGAAAGTCTCACATTCAGGTCAGGATTATACCCTGGGATGAGTCAGGAGCTAAGGTCAGTCCAGGCTGTCATCAGACCCACACAAATTTAGTGATGTGTAAAAGTGAAATGTGCACACTGCTTGGCAGTGGAATTCAAGGCATTGGTACTAAGCAAGTTCCAAAGGTTTTAGGTTGTGAAAAGGCACTTCTCAGCAAGTGCCACAACACTGCAGCTGCAAACAATATGTGACTTCTGTGGTGTGAGCCAGCAATGCAGAGCTCCCTCCACAGCAGTCTAGGGGTGTGCCTGAAGCATAGTGCCTTGTAGGACTCTCAGTTTGGAAACCCTTTAATACTGGGGCCTTGGTAACTCTCCAGATACACTGAACAGTATTTGCAGGTGAATGGTTCCAAGGACACACTGGAAAGCTGGGATTTGATGGAATTATTGAAAATAAATGAAGATAAAAGTAATTGTTACTTAAGCAATTTAGTGTAATTAAAACCTGAAATAATGTCCCACATTGGCCATATACAGAGATACTTAGGTAATAAATTTCACTTCATCTGAACAAACAAACAAAAAAATCCTCATGCAATGGAAGTTGCACAAAATCCACATTACAAATGCTCTAGAATTTTTTTCTGGATATTCCGTTCTCTTGTAACTCTCTTCTTATAGGACATATGGCCATCCATGCATCATGGAATTATGTGAATTTGTATTAATACAAAGTTCTCAGCTTTGTGCAAAGAACTTAAATTCTGTACATACTTTTGTATGAACCAAAGATTTACAGTTCCTGCAGTTTATCTGTGCACCATGGCACTTTCCTATGGAGTGACTTCTAGTTCTTCCCTTAATAACCCTCTATAGCCCAGCAGCTGAGTTGGCCATTTTGATCTCTTTGTTCCCACTTCTACCCAATAATGCTTGTAAGAAATCAGAAGGGCAGAGTGAATAAGGCCATAAAAATGCAGATTTCCCATAGCAAAAGTCACCTCAGATGGCATATTTTATTCTGTCTTCTTTGCATAGAAAGGTTTTGCGGCAATTATATTTGTTTTCAGGGTTGGCTTGTAATTGTCATCACCTTCCCTCACAAACTTCCATTCCTGGCTAAACATTTCTATCTCCTGCCAAGTCATCACAAATACTTCAGACATTGAGAACTGATTTTAATGCAAATATTTATCAGTCAGGGAATATATTGCTTCTGGCAGTAAAAACATTGCTTATTTTTGTGCACTGTAGCAACTCCATTAGGAAAATGTCATCATCAATAAGTTATACAAACATCACCCTTCACCAACATACATTTTGTTTCAAGAAGTTATTTGGATTTTCTGAATGCTGGCTGTCATTTTGTACTGAGTATAAAAGCACAAAATTGGAAAGAGTTCATGTAGGGTGAAGTAGGAGAGAAAACAACCCCAAGGTTGATCAAATCCAGTTTGAAAAGGCCATTACTGTTATATTGCAGGACTTGTATTTTTGTGGTATAGCTCCTTTGAGTATCTGCCACACTAAACAACTGGAAAGTAAGAAAATGCTTTTTCATAGCCAAGGAATATTCTTCATACACACACTCCCACGGTGATGCTCTTTCAGCACACAGAAGTCATCAATACAACTTTTTATTCTGCAGAGCGGTGCAGATACTCTGGGCCTTGACAGTATACACTAAAACCTAAAGCCAGATGAGGTGATAATGCCCCTTCAATGACCTGAAAAAATGTGTGAGCAGTGTACAAGTGATATGTGTATTATTAAGCAGGAAGTAGAATCAGATTAAAGCTCATTACCAGAGGGCTATCTTTATAATCTCAGTTTCTGATATCAGAGATTCTTTTTTACTTCTTTATTTCTCAAATAAAGGTTTTAACTAATTTTGGCAGTAAACTTCATAGACACAATGCAATATAAACAGCAAGAACCTGGATGCTCAGACACCTTTCAGAGGTGCTAATTAAGGATTTATATCTTATCAATTAGTCTCAGCAATGGATCACTTTATATTTTATTTCTATGGAGAACTACTTTGCACAGCTATATTTCATTGATTCAAAACAGGTTTCTGCAATACTTAACCAATTGTAGCAAATCTCTTCATCTGTGAATCCCCTGGGGTGGGGTGTGTTTTAAACGGGTAACTGGTTTTGATGGCGTACTTGGCAAGGAGGAGCACTGTGCCCACCTTCATACTGTGATACCATTCAGGGCACAGAGAATTCCACAAAACCATTGACATCATGCCCGAGCCATCAGCAACTTCAAAGTAAGCCTGAAGAGAAAAGAGACAATACACAGTCATCTTTTATTTATTATCATTCTGGTATGTATTTATTTTGGATAATGCACCAGGTACTTGACTCATAAACGATTTTTCTATTACAAATGGATATAAAGGAGGTTCCAGAACTTGTACTGAATACTAGAGTGGAAAAAATCCCCAATTTTTAAACTGGGCAAGTGCTGAATCTGTAACTGAGCAGATCACTAAGCAGTAAGAAAAGATTTTTAAACTAACCCACCACACCTCCAGTCTCCTTTTCCAAGAAGTTCGACACAAAAATATCACAAGTTAAATATGTTAGAAAAATCATTAAGAATTTTACAGTAAAATAATATAACTGAAAGTCACCAGATGAGAGAATCAGGGCCCAGAAATAATTTAAATATATTGCCTTTTTTTTTTTTGTCAAGACATACTAACTTCAATTTTCAAAGCATAGAGACCAGAAATGTTTAGCCTGTTAAACTACTAACACCTCGAAGTATCTTTTTCTTCACAAAAAGCTCAAATGAACTATAGTAACTGAAACGCATCCACTAAAGTTGGCACACATATGATCACAAAATTCAGCATTTCCTGCTCTAGAGTGCTCAGCTTTTTTGTAAAGGCAGCATTTTCCATATAAAATAGCTATAACATAACTTTATGTGCTTACTATGTGGGGAAAATTATTTTCAAATATCCTACAGCAATTTGAGTGTTAACCTATGCATTTATCCCTCTTTACCTGATAAGGCATATCCATTTTTTTCTCTGGTTTTCCATAGTACCTTAGTCTAGATTTGTGCAGGATTCTCACAAGAAGTGGATGGAAATGCACTCTGCTTCTCCACGTCATTTCCAGATGACCAAGATTAGTCAGTTTGGAGACTAAGATTAAGGGGAGGGGAAAAGAAAAGACCGAAAAAGAGCATTCATGTTTGAACATGTTTTCAGGAGTAAAGTGCCAGGATGTAACATGTATTTTATTAATGTTTCTAACATTTAAAAAGGCTCATCATCTGATATCATTCACCAATAAATTCTGTTATGAACTATCTGCACACAGCATAGTTTTGCCTTTTTTTTTTTTATTGAGAGTGATGACATATTTTAAATGACACAGAAGTGCTGTCAGATGAGCAGAAGGGCTATTACAAAAAAAACCCAAAGGTGTCAGCCTACAAGGGCATTACACTCATGCAGAAGTCCTGTTATATCTCTCTCTCACCCGGTTTCATGAGTCCC
Source organism: Buphagus erythrorhynchus (assembly GCA_013400855.1). Lineage (NCBI taxonomy): Eukaryota > Metazoa > Chordata > Aves > Passeriformes > Sturnidae > Buphagus > Buphagus erythrorhynchus. Next base: position 103,480 of record VZTT01035777.1, on the reverse strand, counting down.
TCAACACTGAACACATTTTGGGTGGCAGCTTTTCAGAGTGAGCATCCTGCCCCACAGACCAGACATATGACCACTACTACTGCACCCAGTGTTTTTGACAACTCAGAAGACTGGGCACAAGCACCACAGCTGCCTGTTTTCAGTCAATGCTTGTAGAGTTAAAAAAACTCTCGCAAAGCAACAGAGAATCACAGAAGGGGTTGGGTTCAAAGGGTTCTCGTTCCAACATTCTGCCGTGGGAGGGACATGCTGCACCAGACCAGGTTGCTCAGAGCCCCATCCAAGCCAGTCTTAAACACTTCCATGGATGGAGCATCCACAAGTTGGCAACTCTGGGCAACCTGTGCCAATGCCTCACATCCTCCCAGGGAAGAGGTTTTTCCCACAGGAGCAGGTGAACTGTGACACAGGTGGCACATTCCCAGTGAGGCCAAACACAGCTGGAGGATACCAGGGAGCTCCGCCCAGCTGCACAAGCAACCACAGAATCAATCAGGTTGGAAAAGACCCCTAAAATCATCGAGTCCAACCTATGACCAAACACCACCCTGTCAGCCAGGCCATGGCACCAAGTGCCACACCCAGTCTTGCCTTCAACAACTCCAGGGACGGTAACTCCATCACGTCTCTGGGCAGCCCGTTCAAATGTCTAATCACCCTTTCTGTGAAAGAATTCTTAATGTGCAAGCTAAACCTCCACTTAAGACTATGTGCCCTTGCACTGCCGCTGGTTGTCTGGGAGAAGAGCCCGACCCCGAGCTGGCTACACCCTCCTGTCCGTGATTGTAGAGAGCGAAAAGGACCCTCCTGAGCCTCCTCTTCTCCAGGCAGAGCCCCCAGCTCCCTCAGCCGCCCCTCACAGGACGCGCGCTCCCGACCCTTCCCCAGCTCCCAACAAACGGCAAACAACGGCACCGCTGCTCCCTCTGGGAGCCCCGGGGAGCCTCAGGGCGTCCCTCCCGCACCCCCACAGCCGCCTCCTCCGGCCTTACCGTCCACATCCACCCGCACCGGGGGCCTGTCCGGCACCCACACGTCTCCATAGGGATCCTCGTTGTTCCAGAGCGGCAGGTAGTGCCTATTGTCCCCGCGGAGGGGCTGGAGCGGGCGGTGCCGGTCGGGCGGGCTGCCCGCGGCGGCGGCGGCGGCGGTGCCGGCCGCCCGCTCCAGCCCCTCCAGGCAGAGGAAGCCGCGGTTCAGGCGCTTCTCGTCGTAGCGGTACGAGCAGCGCGTGAGGC
>VZTT01035777.1:89148-101758 GCA_013400855.1 Buphagus erythrorhynchus | reverse complement strand
GGGTGTTCCTCCGGCAGGCCGGGGGCCGCGGCCGCTGCCGTGCCGGCCCGGCGGTGCTCGGGGGCGCGGGTGACCGCAGCGCCCCGTCCGCGGGACACAGGCCCTGAGCAGCGCCCTGGTTCTGCTGCACCTGTTCCGGGTTCCATTTAAGAGGGTGCACGGCACTCATCATTGCTTCTTCCTCAACATCAGGGTGTTCCTAGCTGGGAGAGTCTTGCGCCCGCTTCTAATATTGCATTGCCTTTTACATAGTTGCAGAGTGGGGGTAATCATTGAAACAAGTCTGTCATTGAATCTGAATCTTGTTTCTTCCTCCCATCTTCAGAAGAAATTCTTACTAATGGTTCCTAAGTGTGTAACAGTTATATTGTTACTGATTCTTGTCCCACTGCAACTGTTAAAAACGGCTATGTCGTGGTTGGCTCTCGCTACAATTTATTTGCTCTAATTATCAAACAATAATTGTTTGCAAATAATTATTGTAAGTTTTAAACTGCTTTTCAATTATCATAAAACTTGCAATCAATTGTGGGCAGTGTAAAAGGGGAGGCAAGGCTTTCAGAAGATGTAAGCGGGCTTGCAAAAGTTGTATTTTAAGGTAAGCTTGCTATCGCAAAATGTACATTCAAGATGACATAAGTGGAGAGCAGAAGACTGTAAGAGGAAGAACACCAAGCTAAAAGTGGCATCAGAAGACCACCCGAGACTGGCGATGTCTGCCACCATTAAATTGTGCAAACGCTGCAAAAATCTAAAGCAAGATTATAGTCAATGAGCCCAAAATAAATCTGCAAAATCATCTGAGAAAGCAACACAAGTGTAACAGTATAAAAGACTGCAGACTGAAGAAGTGGGTGTGCCACTAGCTTTACCATGCACCCAGCGTACGCTCTAACTCTTGCTTTATGTTTATCCCTTATTATAATTTATTAAACTCTTAATTTTTTAGAAGAGTGAGTTTCATTTCTCACAGCAACTATCAACTTCTTTATCATACCACAAAATCAAAGAATGGTTTGGGTGGGAAGGGACCTTAAAGACCATCTTGTTCCAAACCCCCTGCCATGGGACATTCTCATTGCTATCATAAGGAGTCCTGTGAAAGCTTATGGAGATCAAGAACTTTGTATTTGATATTTCATTAGCAACTGTATGTTTTCTACTGCAGGGAACACCTCTTATGAGGAAAGGTAGAGGGAGTTGGGCCTGTTGAAACCAGAGAAGACAAGACTGAGAGGGGATTTTATCAATGCCCACAAATATCTGAAAAACAGAATGAGAACANTTGTTCCAAACCCCCTGCCATGGGACATTCTCATTGCTATCATAAGGAGTCCTGTGAAAGCTTATGGAGATCAAGAACTTTGTATTTGATATTTCATTAGCAACTGTATTTTTTCTACTGCAGGGAACACCTCTTATGAGGAAAGGTAGAGGGAGTTGGGCCTGTTGAAACCAGAGAAGACAAGACTGAGAGGGGATTTTATCAATGCCCACAAATATCTGAAAAACAGAATGAGAACAAGTGGTACCCAGTGACAGGACAAGGAGCAACAGGCATAAACTGATACATGAGTTCCATCTGAATAGGAGGAAAATTTTCTTTGAGGGCAGAAGAGCAATGGAACAGGCTGCCCACAGAGGTTGTGGAGTCTCCTTCTCTGGAGATACTCAAAAGCTGTCTGGATGAGATCCTGTGCAACCTGCTCTGCGTGACCCTGCTTTAGCAGGGAGGCTGGACTAGATGTTCTCCAGAGATCCCCACCCACCCCAGCCACTCCAGCAGGATATAGTGAGGAGAGAGAGGTAAAAAAAATGCTAGGAGGACCAGCAGCTTCCAGTCTTTATAGTGTCACTGGTCCAGATAGTCTTTGGAAATCCAGAAGGGTGGCTGCAGCTTAGGCAGAGCTGGCTCAGGTGCTAGGCCACAGCACTTCTTCCAGCTTGAGCACACTTGTATTCCTAGTCTACTGCCTTTGTTACTGTGGAGCATTTGCCATGGGGAAATAGGAAAACTGGTGCCTGTGGCATTTAAAACACACTGAAAAAACTAGACAAAAGGCTATAAAGCACAAGCTCTTGCTGGCCTTTAGAATTCTCTAGGAATGATATCAGATTTTGTATTTTATGTCACAGTGCATTCCTTAGTGAGAAAATTTAAAACAAATCAGTCATTTGTGTTATGTTGAAGCTAAGTATTGGGTAAAACTTCCACATGGTGTCTTTCTTCCCCAGTAAACACATGACTTCTTGTGTGAACTGATAAAATGGCATTTACAGTTTTAAAAAACGAACATGACCCAAAAGCCTTTTCAATGAGCTTCCACAGGACATGATTTCACATCACATACAAGCTTTACCTGGAGAACTACAGTGTACACTTTTTTTAGTTATTAAATATCCTGTGGGTGTAATGAGGAAATCTGTGGACTGCTCCCAGCTTATCTCCACTTTTGTCTGTGCTCATGATGTGATTTGCAGAATAAACTTATTTATACACAGGTTATTGTTATATGTGCATTTGTTGCCAGATTTTGTTATTGTGAGTCACTGCGGTTTCATTCATTGAAGCTGAAGCTTTTGTGGAGTGGTAATGGACTGATGTGGACTGATAGCAGAGTTAATACTTTATACTGGCTAAATCTGTATGCATTGCAGGTTCAGATATAAGATAGCTCCTTCTCTTATTAACTTGCTCCTGCTGCCTTCTTTCTTACCAGCAGAGGTCCAGCTAACACCAATTTCAAAACTGGAACAAGGGTAAATCTCTTGCTGCCAGCTTGTCAACAACGTTTTAAAGTTGTTTATGTTTGTGAGTTCATGTAGATGTGACTTCCCTACCACACGTGAGCAGTGGGACCAATATGATTGTATTAGAAACTGGAAGTTGAGAAACACTCAGAGAATCAGTAATGACTGGATGGGAGCCATCAGCAGATGGCTGTATCACATCACAGGAACTGAGAGCTTTGTGTTATGCTGAGCCTGCTTCAGCAGGCCATGTAAGCAGCTCATTGAAGACAATATGATTTTTATATGCCTATGACCAAGTATGCTAAATTTGTGTTCACCTCTGATCAATCAATAGTCTCAAATTCTCAGAGACAATTAGCAGTCAAATATCTTTGTTTTTATATACAACACAGAAAAGAGCAGTTAGCCTTTATAGCAGTGACAGTGAGGAACGAGCTACGCTGAATAGGAGGATGTTATTACATTCTGTTAAATATTACATTTAAAATACGCTGGAGAAGTAAAAGGCACAAAAGAATAAAATGTAATGCTCTAGATTAAAGAAAGTTAGTTGGTGTGCAAGATCATAAAACTTACTGTAAAAGTTGACCACAAAATGTTTTGAGGACAAAAATAGAAAAGTTTTTCTGATGCATTTCACCATTATTTCCTAGGTGCTTCTGTTAAATCTTAGAAAATAACACAAGTGGTTAAGTAATGCTAAAATAACGTTTTGAGGGATTACCCAGGTGACATCCCCTTGCCCTTTAATCAGCTCTCTGCACTTTGAAAGGCAGTTTAAGAAAGTGGTGAGTTATCAGCAGGAAAATTTCTTACACTTTTGGTGTGTGGAACTTTGACTTACTGCACAGGTTTTAAAATCTACAGAAGTTTTTTCTATAGGCTGCGGGTTTGCTTATGCTTCATTTAACTTAAACACAGCTGTTTAAACATGGAACTGAACTTATAAGCAAGCTTTTATGATGGTCTTTGGAGAAACAATTCCAGTGGCAATGAAGACTACTTGAGCTTACCTGAGAAAAAGTGACTTGGGCTAAGCTGGCACTCAGGCTAATGTGCACAAAAGCCAGTTCTTGTAGCATCAATGACTGCAAGCTGTCATTTTGCTGTAGTTCCACTGCCCTCATCCCACTGGGTATTTGTGTGAAGAGAAGGGCACACAGAAATTCCATGAGGCTCATTAGCAGCACACACAGCACAGCACTGGCTGTCACCCTTAGGAGCACTCTGTCCAGTCTGAACTCTCACAGTCACTTGGAGATCTTTATCCATACAAGGATATGTATTTGTTTTGTCCCTACAGGCAGATATGGATATTCCCCTAAGGATAGTGACTGGATTTGGAAAACAGTAACAAAGGTTTCTATGATTTTTACAACAGTCCATGTCAATAGAATCATTACAAGCATGATACTAGTTTTCATTTTCAGAGTATTTTTATTGCTGTTTCAATTGTACAATTTCAACATTAGAGGAAAATACATAGTGTACAGTACATAATTTGCATGGTTCCCAGGTTTTAAAGTCATGTGCCAAGGTTCAGGCTGCAAAAGAGAGTTCACCGTGCCTAAAATAAAAGCAGGCACATACACACAGTTCTACATTGCTGCAGCATTAGCACAACCTTGTATGGCAAATGCAACATGATGACCACCATCTGCCATCAGGAGACTGCATGTACCAAAGGGTTAATGACATGGATCCTTAACATTCTGCCCTGTAGCATTTTTTCATATCAAAGTGACATCACTAGAAAAACACATTAAGCAGTTCACTTCTTGGTTTTAAAAGTTAGTGAAAGGGTACAGCTAGTGAAACACCTCACAAAATGAAATTACAAATCTGATATACATTTTGCATAGTTAAAATTATGTCTGCATAATCTTGGTTATTGGATTTTTTTCTTCTGGCCTTTGTACTTTTGCTTTGAACTGAACAGTTATTCAAAACACTCCCTCATTCAGTGCCCCCCAGTCACTTCAGACACCTCTCCATTTCTTTGGCTGCTTTCTTTTCCTTAACATCTTTCAACCTTCTACAGCAATATGCTGTGCCAGACATCCACTTCTTCCCCTTTGGCTACTCCTGTTTATTTTCTTCAGTTTTTCCCTCCTCTTCAGTCACTTCCCCTTTCTTCTGTTACTCTTCTCAACATCTCTGGGCTCTTTCTCATCGTCAACCATACTGACTATCTCTTGATAGAGAGACAATGCCACATGTTTCTCCTTGTTGCATCCAGTTGCTATTGGTATTTGCAATACCACTTCTAAATCCTTCAAAAGCATTCACCTCTAGGTGCCTCATGCTTTCCATAATTACACATAGAAGTTTTTAATGATTTTTTTTTATAGAGAATAGAAGATGAAAATCCAACTCACTGCCTTGAATTGTAGCTAGAAGTAAGAGCTAATAGAGGGAAACAGAATGAAAAATTACAGTCCCAATGTGATAGTGCACATTGCCTCTCATGAACTTGGGGTTGTTTGGGTTTATTCCCTTTTAGCATGGAGTTAAACTTCTTCACAGTGTGTCAACTTATTGTCACGATTTTCTGCTACAGTAAACTTAAGTAAGTTTTATCACATTTGCTTCTTTAATATGTTGATATGGGCTGTTGTTATAAATTCCTACTGCTCTTTGCTAAATTCTTTTTAACTAGTCCCTAGCATCAGGAAAATATCTGCCTCCTACCTCTTGACACCAGCAAAGGAGAGGGAAAAAAATCACATGCATCCTCTGTAATGCAGAGGCTGCTGAGATAAGCACACTTTCAAAATATTACAGGGCAGACTGGATCACTGATTACTTACAGCACGAGCAGCTTGGCAAGTTTTTTGCACACCTACTGTGTGCAAAATGAAAGCTCTTCTTCCTTCACAGTCTCTTAGACTTTTAAGTCAAAAGCAAGTAAGTTGCTTATAAATTGATTGTCTGCAACTTACTTTTTGCCAGTAACCGTAACTTTGACCTCTGGTTCTGTTTTAGATTTGGGCTTGTTTGGTTTTGTTGGTGGGAGGTGTTTTTTTTGTTTTCTTTTTTTTCCTGTTGTTTTTTGTTGTTCTGTGAGTCCAATGCAACCACCCCAAGTGTTCAGCAGCACAGGGAGCCAGGCTCTGCTCACTTGCCCCAGCCTTGGCCCTGGCAACAGGCAGGACCATTACTATGACCAGACAGAGCTCTTGCCACACAGCTCTGCCCAAGCAGTTTCCATTCAGGTTTCAAGCTAATTACTCACAAGCTAATTACTCACACACATTAAGAACCACTTTGAGTATTTAACTGTATTTTTTTTTTTAGTATGGCTTTAGACTTATTTTTCTATTAGTTAAACATTTAAAAGGAAAATGCTTCATTAAAAAACACTATACATTTTGAGATAAGCTAGTGCCTGTGAAAAGTGCTAGGTTAGTAACTTTGGAAGTGCAGTCCTCCATATAGCCAAAAACATAAGAGCAATAGTGCAGGCATCTCAGACCTGCCTGCAGCAGTGAGGTGCCAGCACAGGGAACAAGGGGAAGGGTGATCAGCCCCTAGCTGCTGACAGACCCAGGGACAGCAGTTCTGAGCACCTGTCAGTCACAGCATCACTCCCAGCACCCAAACTGACGTGCTGGACAGCACAGCTACCAGTTCCAGCAACTCTATTTCTGCCCTCTTAGTCAACACAGAATCACCATCCTTGAGGTAGACAACCACATATTCCAACCAGTTTCCCTGCACCTTTTAGTATCAAATATTTCAAGTAAAAAATACCTATTTTCAAGCACTGGAACTAGTTATTTCACTTTTGCCCACAGCACTATAACTACTGTATCATGTCTGGAATGAGCTCTTTTGTATTATATTTGATGCTTTACATTTTCAAAGTACATCCAAAAATCAGCTACATGAGGATTACATTAAACCCTACAATTGAATCATAATATATGATCTGTAATATAGTGTGTGTATATATATATATATATATTATATATATATAGTTTTATGGCCAATTTATAAGCCCCTGAGAACAGAGTTTATGCAGAAACACTGGCACCAATAACACTAGAAGATGCAGCTTTATTTAGATATAATTAGCATAGAAAGCACCTGGAATTATTTATATTTTCTATTTATAATAGATTAACTCTTTGGATATTTTCATAACTATATTAAGAATACATTTGTTAATCTTAACATCCATTTTGTAAAGATTATATTTACATACAAATACATAAAGACTTGATGTGAAAGAGCAAGAAGGAAGAAAAGAAAGTGCCTGCTCTTGTGCCCTTATTTATATACACGGGTAGTGCCTTTAAATCAATTCATATGAGTGTGGGTCCCAGGTGTGAATAAAAGTTACAGGTTCTGTTTCATAATGCTTTATGCATCTATGATTTTGACAGACTATTTAAGCTTTTTTACAAATACATCCTACAGTAACTGTGTCTATGGGCTCAGGCATCCAGCCCTGAGAGAAACACAAAGTCTGTCCCCTCCTGCATTTGTAAAAAACGCAGATGGGGCACATGTTCAGAATTAACTATTTTTACATCTCTGTACTGAAACACACCTGTCCACCCAGCACAAGGGATGACCCCCTCAAGGTCCAAGGAGGGAGGACTCCTCAAGCTTTCTGGTCTGTGCTGAGACCCACCACAAACCCTTTCACTGTTGTAAGACTTGGACAAGTCATTCAAGTTCATCTTGGTGACACAGTAACAGCTTGCTTAAACTCCAAAACAAGCTCCAACCCAATTCAAAATAGATTCTAACTGCGTTTTTGTATCTACCCACAGCTGTCACTGTCCATAAAAAGTGACTTCAGTTCAAGATATCAACATTACATCACCTGTGAAAGTGAAACTGTCCATTTTTTGGAGTACAGGAGCTTCTTATATTGGCTACATTCTTCACCAAAGTCTCCTAATACAATCTTTGTTTGCAACATACTTTGAAAGACAAACTAAACATGTTTGCAATACTTCAACAGGAAAATGGAATTCTTTCCAGACTGAAAGAATATGAATTTTGATAAGCCAATAATGACAACGTTTTTGTAGGTAAGAAGTGCAAATTTGTATGTATTACCTCTGAGACTTTTACACTGCTACCTACAGGGAATTTTTAATTTTCTTCATTTTGATGTACTTTACCAGTTGAACAGTACATTTTGACCAAGAGTCATAAAGTATATTTGACTGCTGCCTCCTGACTGTACAGATGCAAAGAATACCTTGAAAGAGAAAAAAAAAAGAAAAAAGATGGTCCTGTCAGTTTATATTTATGAAATTATTTTTACTCATATAGGAAAGGTGATAGAATGCCACAGTCCCAAATACAAGGATATACATATATCACAATTGAATTTAAATCCCATGAGAAACTTTTTAAAGTGAAACTGTACTTGTGGTACAACTGCATTTTTTCAATGTATTTCTTTCCCTATTTGAAAATACATAGGAGAACATTTAAAAATAATTAATCTAAGGTTTTAGGGCTTCAGTTTTCTAAATATGATAGTGGGACCAAACAGATTTCAGAGAATATTTACCAAAATTGCTATATGCAAGAAATCATATCTGATTATCCATACCTTGGTGTCTGCAATTAAGAGTGTTGGAGTTTTTTTTTTCCCCATGATGACTACTCTGAACTGCCTGTAATTTCAGTATCCCAGGAGAGGCAGTCCTGTAGCTGGGAATTTTTGGGGCTCACTCACTAACTCTCCTCACTACATCTGTGGTGCTGTGCAGTTCACAATGTCTGTATTTGTTATTACTGATAGCAGTGAAGGCTGGGTGGAACAGAGAGTTTTAATAGCTGGTGGTGGGAATGTGTGCAACATCCATAATGAACATCCATAATGGATGCTTTGTGGGATCATTGACTACACTGGCTTTGAACAGGGAAGTTATATCAAGGTAGGAAATAACAATAACAAAGTTACCAAAATGAACTGGTCTGTCATAGTCAGCTATTACTCATTTTTGCTAAGTCACCACAGTGTAGTCATTTCTGTACCTTGTCATTTCTTTCACATAGAAATTTTAGCTTCTGTGCTTTCTTATGCATAAATACTCCTTCCAGATTTCCTGTTTCCACAGAACGTAGCTCAATCGCTTTTTCTCCCCAGCCCATGACCTGATTGGACTGAAGGTAAGCTAAAAGAAAAAAAAAAGACAAAAAAAATTGGTACTATTTAATAGCTGAAAGACTGATTCTTGTCTCATTTATGCTAATTATGGATCTGATGTGTTTATCTTTGATAACAGTATCTTCTGAATTATATTTTACGTTTATACAAAAAGCTTTAGGATTAGTAACTAAATTTCAGTTTGTCCTCTCAGACTTATTTTGAACTCTAGATATAAATCTTAACTACTACTGTATATCTTAGACTCACAAAAGCTTGGAGGAAACCTCTGAAGGGCATCTTGTTTAACCACTGGCCCCAAAGTGGGGCCAAAATAGACAGGATTACTCAGGACCTTGTACAGATATGTTTGATGGATATTTCATAACCTTTCCAAGACCCTGCTGCAATGCATCACTACTTTCAAGGCCAAACATTACTTCCTAATATCTTGGTGCAATTTGTGCCCATCTTTGCCTCTCATCCTTTAACTGTTCATATTCAAGAAAAGTCTTGACTGTCTTCTCTCTACCCACTGTACCCTGTTCCTATTAGGAAGCTGGGCTTGTATTTACTATGGAGTTCAGCTTAGCCTGAAACCTAAATAACTTCAGAATCTGAAGCATGACTAATTCGGTGTCTTCCCATCACTGATTATGTGTAATATTTCCAAAATCAAAAGAAGATATTCTAGCACTGTGGAAGCTTACTACAATATTCCCTTTAAATCTGGCAATAAGAAATTGGAATAGTGATGAAGGAGTTAACATCACACATCTCAAATTAGGCACAGTTTCAGTAAAAGCCCTCCGATTGGTACTTGTATGGGCTTCCAAGGTAAAATCACATTAGTTATGCTCTATTGGTAGTCAATGCTCAGAAATTGTTCTTCTTGTTCAACTATTAACTGTTATTTCATTAGTCTGAGAATTCTGGTGCTCTAAAATGTTGTAGAGGGAATGTGGGCACTGGACTGGGTTTTAGCTTCATTGGACAGTGAATGTCTGCCCTACATTATTAATGTGAGCAAGGTCTGCTTTTTAAAACCTTCCACGTCGATTTAGGTTTTTGTCTAAAAATTGAACTTTCAATACAGACTGATACTGGAAGCAACAGCCTGCAATCCTGCTTGAGAAGGACAGCAGAAAATAAAGGCCATGTGCCCACATGACTTTATATACTTCTAGCACGGTTGATTTAATATTAATTTGGAATCCTTGCTTTATAATTGTTGTTAGAACAAATGTATGAAAATCATACCTCCTTGGAAACACATATGGTTTGGTTACAGTGTTGTGATTTTACTTTCCTCAGAGACTATAAAATTTCCCCTAAATCTGTTCAGAAGACTTTCAGTTATTCTTTGTGCACACTGAAGGCTTCCCTGCCACTAGTGCTGAGATCAAGATAATTCTTTCCCAGTATCCCAGTCATGAGGAAAGAGGAAAAAATCAACCTGTTTTAAAAGCAAAGCAGCAGTGAGCAACTGAGGGCGAGTGGCAAAAGAGGAGGAGTATTTTCTAAAACTGAAACACATGAAATGAATATATTTTAAAATCTTTTCTTTATGCTGCAGGCTGTACAACAGGCCACCATTGCTGCAGGCTGTGAAGAAAATGTCATTAACATTTCTGAACAGTGCAGCAGTAGCAGGATAAGCCCAGGGCAGCACCTGTGCAGCCTACAGTATCTGAAAAGTAAGCCCAGACCACACACCAAGTGAGGAACATCAAAATGATACAAGACTCAAACTTTTGCTATGTTTTGTACCAAATGACATCATATTAACCTTTTCAAACTTCGCTTTTGAACATAACAGAGAGGGAGGCACTCTATGGTTCTGGGGGGTGGGAAGCAAGGCAGGTGCATATATATAAACAGCATGAAACCATCCTGTGGCTACAGTGTTTAGTATAGGTCATGTAAGTCTAGCAACAAAGAACTAATAAATCTCCTGATCTTTTCCACTACATGAAATTTACACTCCAGGTCCCACTATGCTGTGTCTGTATCTGTGCCTTTGGCAGATTTCAATTTGATTGCTTGCTTGCAGCTCTCAGTAACCACTTCATTAGTCTCTGCTGCAACCTCTAGGTCATCTGCTGGACCACTTCTGCTGTGTTCTGAAGAGATCTGACCTCCAGGCAGTATTCAAAACAGGAACAGAATAAACCAGATATGCCAAGTTAAGCCCTGATGTTCTGCTGTCTGGCCAATATACCAAGAATCTGTCAAACAGCAGGTTTAAGTACAAGTAGCATAAATCTCAAGTTTTGTAGCAGAATCAAAAAATTCTTTCCCAAATTTCATCTGTGAAACAGCATGCAAACAAAATAGCCTCATTACACCATTTGCACAGTTGTCCAGTAATAAGGACTTATCTATACACAGAGATTAATTTGAAGGATAGCAGGCTATGAATTCAAAGGTCAGTACTGAGTCATGATAATCCTCCCACGTGGGAGCTCTTAGAGGTGTTTCATGTGAGATGAACTGAGAGCAGATACTCAGAATAAAATTGTCTTATTTTGGAACAATAGCTCCTATACTACAAGCACCTTGGGAATAGTTACTTTAAGTCCACTTTCCACTGCAGCTTTAGATAAAAATATCCTATGCTTCCAGCTGGTATGTTGTAGAGCATTGAGGTAGTAATTTAACCACCTTTTGGTAAGACTGTCTGTTTCTCTACAGAATAGTCTTCTTGCTTCTAAAATGTACAGGGAAAAGGAAATAAAGACTTTTACTAGTTCCTCTGGGAATATCCAGATTTGTGTCAACTCTCTATGGCTACATACTGTAAATAATTCATTACTCACACAAAAGGGCTAGAGTGCTCCCAAATCTTATTAACTTGATATTTCTTTATGCCTTTTTAAACATGTTTTATAGAAAATATTACAGCTATATTTATATTTAGCCCTACATATGTGTACATCTTTCAGATTAAACATAGAATACTTCTAGAGTTTTAATTTCCCATGGGATTTGAGGTTCCTCTCTCCGATTTCTTATTAACAGATTGGTCACAGAGGTCCCAATTTAAGACTATGAATAAGATATATTTAGATTCCCTGCCCTAAATCCATCGATTATAATACAAACTATTTTTTATTTTTTGTATCAAAATACTCTCACCATCCACAAACTTTTCTTTCAAAATACTTGTTTAAAGAAACCAAAAAATGAGCAAAGGATGACTAGAGAGCACCCTGAGGGTAACACAAGACCCTTCTATCTCTGCAACAGAGAGTGAAAATTGAGATACAGTCATACAGACTTCAGGAGGTTTGAAATGGGTATAGAAATCCCAGGAAAACAGGATCTTTCAAGAAACTGTCAAGTTGCCCTTAAGCAGGGCCATTCAAATAACAGTTATTCACATTTCTCTCATAATGTTTTTGTCTGCAGCCAAGGATATCAAAGGATTAAGAAAATTAATAGGAGTCAGTGGTAGAATTATTAAAAAAACAGTTAAGAGAGGCCCTTATGTGAAGTTTGAGTTGTGTGGTTATAGGTTAGGTTAAGTTTTAGTGGAAATGTGATTTCAGTCAGAAATCAAATTTGGTTAGTAGTACATCCCAAAGATGGGCTTTTCCTTAAACGACTCAGGTAGAAGTGAAAGGAAAGAGGTAAACATCCTTGATTTTTCACTGTGGTATCCAGTTTCCTCCAAGCTAATAACAGGCTTCTGTGCAGTCTAATTGTCTGCGGCTTGTTTTGTTGGTATGTTTGTTT